>JAGFNQ010003404.1:57218-290599 GCA_024364735.1 Boesenbergia rotunda | reverse complement strand
ATGATGTATCCAAATGTAACAGATAAACATATGTATCAAAACTTATACACTTTTCAAGCAAGTAAATGTATATATAAAAAAAGTAAACATATATCAAAAATCAGAGTTTCGTAGAGAATCATTACGTACATGAATATCAGAGTGAATAATGGATGGAAAAAAAATATTCCTGCACAATAGAAGATAAAACAATAAGAAAGCAATCCAATACAGAAATAAATATGAATTGATAACAATAAGAAATAACAAATGAAGTAAGCATATATAATAAAAGATAACTCGATCTAATAGAAGAAAAAACAATAAATAGAAGATAACTCTAATAATATGAAATATGTAAATGAAAACTCCCAACTATACCGGAGCAAGAGAAGAAATATTAAATATGTATTAAATATGTAACTCTAATACCTTTCAAGCAAAGAGGAGAATCTGAACTCAACTCTGATAATGTAGAATCTGTAAACATAAATGGGAGTAATAAGAAAATAAGTTATTATGGATATAATAACTTAATACATTGTTACTGAAAAAAAAATGGGGGGAAAAATTGATCATACCACTATAATAGCTCTACTCCTCTGTGGGATGCTCAGGATCCTGTGTATCCTGAGACTCAAAACGATGGGCGGGAGCGGGAAGCGGCTGACATCTGTGTATCCGGAGCGTCAAAACGAGGGGCCGGGAATGGCTGGCATCTGTGTCATGGGCGATAGATGCGCTGCAAAAGCTCGCATGTGACGTAATATCTCGTCAGTATGTGCCTGGCGAGCCCGCAAATCTCTCAACTCAGCATCCCTCACTGCTTCCCTCTGAGCCCACTCTGCGCTCGTCTTAGCCCATTCTGCGTCCCTCCCGGCACACGTCTCCTCTATCGACGTGAGTCGAGTCCGCAGGCTTCATTTTCCTCCCGCAAATGACGAACCTCACTAGAGGTAGAGGAGGAGGATGGTGGGACGCCCCCTAACCCCTGTGAGCTCTCATCTGATCATATGTAACCTTTGCCTGAGAGCCCAGGCCGTAGCAGGCGGTCTTCCTCTTCCCACCGACGACCTCAAAATAAATCCTATTCACATTGTCGGTCGAAAGAGGCTGTGCATCCTCCCCCTCTGCAGCAGGCTGAGACGCCTGTGCCTCAGAAACTCTAGTGGTCATTGATTCCTGTGAAATAAAAATTTAATTAGTCTATATAAAATGTTAAAACAAGTAAAATATAATTAATATACTTACATTGATAGATAGGGAGCGGACGATCGACAAAAGACCCATCTTTTTTCTTGTGGGGTCTTGCTGAATAACTCCCAACTAGTGGGAGGTCTCTGTTAGCTCAGCAGCCTGTATACACAATATAATGTTTAAATATATCCACAAAAAACATACTAAATACTTTTAATAACCAAAATAAAAAGTACTTACCAAATTACTGGCATGCTGGATAATGGAACGGGATCCAGCAGTGTGCTTCGTCGATCCCGTGCTGGGCCCAGCAACCTCTGAATTGCGATTGCCTCGAGCAATCGCAGCATTCTCTTTCCAGTGCTGGTCATCCCAGGCAGCTCGCCATGCTGCCCAAATTGGCTCAGGGACCTCTGTAGGCCTATCAGCCTTCTTTCTCCCATTTGTAGAGCATGTCCCTGTACAATTTGGAGCAGTAGGCATTCCAGGTCTTCTTAAATTGCTCCTCCGCACCCTCCTCCCAGGTGTACCTTTTCTGATGGAAAGAAAAAATTTATATGGTTAGTATGAAAATAAGTTATAATATCAAATTAAATATACATGTAAAATACTTACTAAAAACTCTCCATAATAGAATGATTTCAAATCATTCTCAATATGACCCCATGTCGTCGTAGGTGACAGTCTTTCTTTAAATTTTTTAGATATATAAGATGAGACCTGATGCCCATCTGGCATGAAACTGTAGGAAAAAATAAAATATATTAGCAAATTCTGTAAGAAAATATATACGAAGAATAGGTATACCTGTCACCCGGCGACTGTAAGTATAATCCGCTGATCTCGGGGGTGCTGACATGGTACCTGATTAGACAAAAAGTTTAGCTAAATAAGCAGAATAGGTAAACATGCAAATGAGACATGTTAGAGACAAATGGAAACGTGCACTAATGAAGAATGTTCAATACAAGCAGAATGATCTAAATAAAGCTAGCAAATGGATAATCAAGCATCGTATAAACATGTTTAATACAAGCAGCATGATCTATATTAACAACTCATCTTAATACAAACTCTGATTAGTTAATATTGTTCAATACATCTAACTCATCCTAATCTGATGGAACTAAATTGACATGTAAGTTTTCATCGCTTTGAATCCGTTGATACATTGACCTCCTCACTGCTAGATATTTCACCATCATCAATTTCCTCGTCAGAGACATTCTCATCTATAAGTAATTGAGATACTGATTGTATTTCTGAATCAACTGAGTTGATTATAACTTCTTCATTCTGATAAGCATCGGAGTTTTGGCTAGTGATCGTATTTGGCATTTCAATTGTTGACCTAGGCTTCATTTGACATACAGCAAGCCATTCATTAGGGCGTGTTCTCTTAGTTGGGTACTCCAAATAAAATACTTGACCAGCTTGCACTGCAAAATGAATGGTTCGAACTTGTTGAATCTTTTGCTTGAATTAACCTCAACTAAATTGTATAACCGATGTTTCCTTGTGCCCGTCCTTGGTGTTGGATCATACCAAGAACACCTGAATAGTACACATCTTTTGAAAGGCAACGCTGGGTATTCAACTTCGATAATTTCCTCTAGCTTGCCATAATAGTCAAATTCATTATCATTATTGTTTGTTGATCCTTTGACACTGATGCCAGAATTATACGTTAGCATCCCTGAATCACGTTGCCTCACATGAAATCTGTATCCATTCACATAATAGCCCGAGTAGACTGTCACAGTACGAAGAGGTCCAAATGCGAGATTTTTAATTCTGTCGTCTGCTATATTTGAAATTCTGTCATCATTGACCTATAATAGTGGTGGGTGAACTTATTAGATTAATAAGTAATCAAGAATTGTTAAAAAAAATTACATATTAACTCACTTACATATATTTGAAACCAAAATGCAAATTCTTCTTCTATCTTTTGATCTACCTCATTTGCACTTATCGATGGATTTTGAATGTACAACTGTTCTTGGTATAACCTGACATATAAGTTCATTTGATATCATACTAGAATTTTGATTATATCATTTGATATTAATTTCATTACAACATGAGATAATACCTTAGGTATGGTTTGACATCTTCACAGTTTAAGAGGATATATGTCCTGGCGGCATGATATTCTCTGTCATTTAACCGTCTAGATAGAGTTGAACCCATTGCTCTTCCAGGATACTTGAAGATAGAAAGAATGTCTGGGTCAACTGATGGAATGTCATCTTGATTGCGTGGATGTCTGGTTTTCACATTTTCAGCAAAGTAATAGGAGCAAAATGAACTTGCTTCTTCAACCAGATATGCATTACATATTGATCCCTCAACTCTTGCTTTATTACGCACATTATTCTTTAATTTTCTAAGAAACCTTTCAAAGGGATACATCCATCTGTATTGTACAGGACCACCAACCTGTGCCTCACTAGGTAAATGAATAGGCAAATGCTCCATTGAATCAAAAAAGCTTGGTGGAAATATTCGCTCAAGCTTACATAGTATTAAAGGAATCTCTGTCTGAAGGCGTAACATTTCTGCTGCCGTAACAACTCTGGAAGTCAGAATTTTGAAAAAAAAAACTTAATTCTGTAAGTGCTTGCCAAACATTATTCGGAAGTAAATCTTGGAAAGCTATTGGAATTAATCTTTGCATGAATACATGACAATCATGACTCTTCATTCCAACCATTTTAGATCTATTGGTATCCACACAACGAGACATATTAGAGGCATATCCATCTGGGAATTTTATGTTTTTCAACCAAGAACATAATGCTTGCTTACTTTCTTTGTCCAATGTATAACAAGCCTTGGGATATTTACCATTTGTTTCATTCTGATGCAACTCAGGCCTACTAACTAATTGTTTCAATTCTTCATGAGATTTTGTTGTATCTTTTGTTTTCCCGTGCACATTTAAGACAGTATTAATGATGTTATCAAAGAAATTTTTCTCAATATGCATCACATCCAAATTATGACGAATGAGTAAATATTTCCAATATGGAAGCTCCCAAAAAATACTTCTTTTCCTCCAACCACATTTGTTGACTCTAACAATATACTTGTTGATATCATCTGATCCATCCTGATATACTGGTAGAAATCCATAACTATCAATTTCATTTAACACTTCTTCGCCTAACATCCCAAATGGAGGTAGCTTCCTAACTACTTCATTCCTTTTGAAATATTTCTTATTTCTTCTGAACGGATGATCAAGAGGTAAAAATTTTCGATGATTATCAAACCATGAAATCTTGCCACTGCATGGCAAAGAAAATGCATCTGACTGACTCATACAATGTGGACATGCTAACTTTCCAGCTGTGCTCCATCCTGATAACATTGAGTAAGCAGGAAAATCACTAATAGTCCATAACAATGCTGTATGCATTAAAATGTTTGACTTTGTAGCAATGTCATACGTCTCTGAACCTATATTCCATAAATAATTCAGCTCAGCTATCAAAGGTTGCAAAAAATCATCTATGTGCCCTTTTGGATTTTGAGGACCTGGAATTAAAACAGTAAGAAACATAAATTCATCTTTCATGCACATCCATGGTGGTAAGTTATATGGTGTTAAGATAACAGGCCACGATGAATATTGTTGTCCATAACTTCCAAATGGCTGAAATTCATCTGCAGAAAGTCCAAGTCTGACATTAAGTGGTTCCATAGTAAAGGAAGAAAATGTTGAATCTAAATGTTTCCATGCAGGGGAATCACAAGGATGACACATAATGTCTCCATCATGTCTATGGTTTTGATGCCAAATCATATGACTCGCTGTTGCTGCTGATGCATACAAACGTTGGAGTCTAGCAGTCAAAGGAAAATAATACATGACTTTGTAAGGAATATTTTTTTTCTTCTTCTGATTTACCATGCGAACACCATGCTTGTAACGGGGATGGTTGCAGATTTTGCATTCCATCAATTCACTATCTTGGTTCCAAAAGATCATGCAATTATTGACACAACAATGTATCTTCTCAATTGGCAAACCCAAGTCTCTGATTAGTTTTTTAGTGTTGTAGAAACTATCAGTCATGCAGTTATCAGTTGGAAGCAACTCTGACATAAGTTGACATATGTCATCATAACATCGTTCTGAGAAATGATGTTCTGCATTCATATTCAATAATCTTGCAGTAGCAGATAATTGAGAATGACCAGAAGGAATACCTTGCCATAATTCTCTTTCACTAGCCTTTAACATGTCATACATTTTCTGAACATCAGAAGTAGGTACTTGTTCTACATTTGGTTGATCAAAAGCATTCATTGCATCGTAAACCATTGATTGCATTGCATCAGCAGGGTTATATGATGTTTCTGGTCCAATTGAGTTCGATGATGATGCAACGGAAGGTCCACCAAATTCATATACATACGGCTCTCCATGACAATACCAGTTATAATAATCTGGAACAAACCCATACCTACCGATGAGTTTTCACTGTATCTTCATCACGGAAAGCTGTATTTCTACATTTGCGTTGATTACATGGACACTTCAACTCTGTGTCATTCAAACACTCAGGATGACACTTTGCAAAGTTAACAAATTCTTCCACTCCAGCAAAAAATTCGTCACGGATAAATCCATTGTCTAACCTATTATACATCCATGCCTTGTTCGGATACATTGTATCTGAATTTAGATAAAACAATTTAATCAAACCACACATATTAAAATGTGATATTAATGGTATACTAAAAAAATAACTCTTATTAATCAAACATGATATAATTTGATTAATCTAAAACTAATCAAACAAGATCTAATTAATAGAACAAGTAATGAAAAAATTTATCAAAATAATTACACTAATCAAACAATTAATCATCCTAATAATCAAATTAATGAAACAATTAAACTAAAATAAATAAAATATTTGATAAATTAAATACACATTGTTTAATTCTAATTAATTAACTGAATTCAATTAATTAATCAAATTGATTCAATTAACATTAATTAATCCAATTTTTTTTTTTTTTACTGTGTCGGCCACAGCAGGGGCCGCCGGCCGCCCGCCGGCCGGCCGCAGGCCCGTCGACCGGCCGCAGAAGCGCCGGCCGGCCACACTGGGCCGCGACCGCGAGCAAGCGGCGCGAGACCGCCGGAGGACGCACGCGGCCATGCCAAGAGCGGTGGCTGGCCGGAGAAGACGACGTCGGCGCGTGATCACAAAAAAACGATAATATACGGCAAATGGAACTAACTCGCGTACCTGGGAGCGGAGGAGAGTTCGCCGGAGGAGAATCGCCGGAGAAGAATCGCCGCTCGAAGCGATCGGTCGCTAGGGTTTGCGTGGCTGCGGGGGAAGGGGGGGTCGCGTTTTTTAAGTAATTTTGCGACGGGCTAACTTGTCCGTCGCAAGATTAGCGACGGGTTGACTGGTCCGTCGCAATAGCGACGGACTTAGTGACGGATATTGACTCGTCGTCTAACATTAGCGACGAGTTGACTTGTCCGTCGCTATTGCGACGGACTTTGCGACGGACATTGACTCGTCGCCCAACATTAGCGACGGATTTCTATAAATATCCGTCGCACTAGCGACGGAATTTGACCATGTCCGTCGCTATAATTAGGAGTTTGACTTGCCGCGCAACTTTGGCGACGGATCCTATATATCCGTCGCTATTGGCGACAGACAATTATAATTGTCCGTCGCAAAACCTCGTTATTTTTGTAGTGCAATACCCGATATCCGACCCGAATACCCGATTAAATAAAAAATACATATATACATTAAAGATTTTTTCCCTAAAACCTACTAATAATTTGTATTAATGTTAGAAATAGATTATATATATGTTTAATCTATTTTTAAAATTATAGATATATATATTTTTAACTTTAATGTTAATTATAATGTACTTTTATTCAATCATATAGTTGGATAGAAAGAAAAAAAAATTATTAGTATACAAGATATCCGATCCTTTAATGGGTATGGGTATACCCGATGGATATCGATACCCGATGGACATGAGTACGGAGGATATAGAATCCGATTCGAATCCGACCCATTGCCATCCCTAGCTTGTAGTCCGTAGCATACCTGATTGATTAGTCGACGGCTAAGGAAAACCGTGTGCGGTATCGTTATTTAGACTAATATTGTAAAGTGGGTGTTTTTATGGGCAAGAACGTATAATAAAACATGCGAAATCCTGATTAAAAAATGGAAAAATTTCTATACCGATCGCATGAATTTCAAATTGAAAATAAAAAATTAAATAAATTTAAATGTATTTAAAAAAATAATTTGATATTTATTTTATAAAAGAAGGCCTAAGTATTTTTTTTTTGAGCCATATACTTCAGGAATAATATCATCTCATTCTTTTTTACTCTAATAGCAATTTATTCTATTGGGCAAAAACAAAAACAAAATGATCTTTCAAACATATTTACATAGATCTCTGCGGTAAGTATACGTGAATGATTATTTTAATAAATTTTGAAATTAATTTTTAGGAGTGTAAAATATTTTGTTAGATGTACAATCTCTCCCCTATAAAAGATTAGGAAGATGATATGTTTAGTGAAAAATCTTAAAGAAAAGTTTAGTGAATGATATGACACTTTACATGTAACGATCCCCGATGGATTTACCGTGTCCCCTAAGATATAATTTGATTCGGGACGTCGACCGGAAGCTTGTCCAATAGAATACACTCGCTCGGACTATACAATCTGTGCCATATTTAGTAGATATATCAAGGCCATTAATCCCTGCATTAGATAAAACTATGATAAAGTGATGGAATTATATACAAAATTTTAACACAGCGGAAACCTTACAAGATGTGCAAAAATCAGTGTTCTGAAAATCGGACCGGATCGGTCGGTCGGACCGGTTGAATCGGAAATCGGTTAGATTTCTGGTCCGAGTTGACTCTGAAAATCGGCTACTCAAGAACCGGATGTGAACCATTCTGAACCGGCCGGGAACCGGTGAATCGGAAAAACCGGTCAAACCCGCTTGGTTTATTTTATTTTTCATTTTTTTGTTTTTTCCCCTTTTGCAGTTTTACTTTCTTACTGAAAATGAAAATTGAAAAATAAAATGTCAAAAACCAAGTTTGTTTTCACATAAAGTCTCAAACGAACAAATCTATTGTTTGCTTGCAAGAGAGTCACCGCCGCTAGCCTCTCGCCGTGTCGCCTTGCCTCCGCTAGCCTCGCTTCGCCGCCGCTAGCCTCGCCCCGTCTCCAACCTCGTTGCGTCATCGTGCTGGCATATGAAGGCAACAATATATGACATATTTGAAAGTTTAATTTTGCATGTGCTTTACTAGTGTCCCCTGTTTATGTGTTTATGGGTGAACAAATGCTATTGTGATATAATTTTAACTTCTAATAAGATTCTTTAATTCGTATCCGGATTTCTTGAATCCAATGGTTTTAAATTTGAATTTTTCTTTGAAACTAATCTTTTTTTCAAGAATACCATACTGAGTTGCTGACAAAAACATATCACATGTTCGACCTAGTTGATCTAATCTTGAAGAAAGTAGTTAGATAAGTTGTTAGTTTCATATATTTATATAAATACGTACTTTATTATATATCGGTTATATGCCGGTTGGACCCCCGGTTAAATCGGTTGAACCTCTGAACTTCTAAACCCTTGTTCCAACCGGTTCGATGCCCAGTCCGGTTCTCAGAATCTTGGCAAAAACAAAAAGAACACTACTAGATTACCTCAATAAAAACCAGAATAAACCATGTACTTACAATCTTCTTGTAATTGACCAACACAAGAACCCAAGTTCATCTTTTCCTTTTTCTCTTGAATCCATAATTAGGTTAAATATCAGGGTTTTTTTAGCTAAATAGTTGAAAGTTGAGATTGATAACTAGCTGATGTCGTCGATCTTACTAGACCTACAATTGTTGCTGCCAGAAGTCACTGAGGGTCAACTCACCGGCGGTTCAAAGGTGGATATGGAAGAGGATCGCCTGAGAGCCTCTGACAAGGAGTGTTCCAAAAAACTCTGAGAGGAAAAAACGAGTTAGGAGGACGGCCGGAGGGAACTCTGATGCGGTTACTATGACACTCAAGTTAGAATCTCATTTAAGGTCAAACACTTTTAGGGTTGAGAGGGAAGAGTCCCCATGAATTTAAGAGATCATTTAAGAACTTTAAAAATTGTAGGTGATGAAAAAATAATAGTTCATAAATCAATGACTTTTTTTTAATAATAGTAAAAATTATTTTTTAAAAATAAGTCAAATATGAAGATTTTCTTGTCATTCTTGCATTTAACATGCAGTAGGCAGGTCATCAACTTGTTAGTTTGTAAAGCAAAATAATATCAGAACAATGTCCAATTACTTCGTAACAAATAAGTCATCGACATTCGATTTGAAAGCTACGTTGGATCTGTTTGCCTAGTTGAATTTGGTAGCAATGGTAGCATTTAACTAAGCTTTAGATGTAAAAGTTAGTTAAGTGAGCCGAGACCCAAGTATTCTCTTTATGTACATTGTGTTCTATTGTATGTGTGACCTGCCTATCTTGTGAATGGTGGGAGTAAAATCTGTAATGTTGTAGATCTGTTTGGATGAAGTTCTTTTTCTGTCTAACAATTTAGATGAAACTTCTTATGAATGGCCGGCAAGATGTCGTATTGTAGTGTTTCATGAATGGTCCGTTAAAAAAAAACTGAAAATTTATATTTAAAAGAGCCAAGTCCGGCTTAGAGGATACCGGAATCCAAAAAAAGGTGTTGTGGAATCCAGCTTAGAGAATACCGGTGAACACTATCAACCTAGTACTAGGAAACGTGTTTGGCCAAACGAATAAAAGTTGAGTGAACTGAACCCATTTACCTAATTAATGTTAATAGTTGCAATGAAGCTTAATGTATAATGATATTTAGTCTAAGTTTAAAGTTCATGGACTATTGTGTTAGTAGTTTTGTTTCGAGGTATTATATGCATGTGTATATATTTCTTGAAATAAATGTTGAATACAAGAATCAAGAAAACGTATGTAGTTCTAAGTTCAACAATTCCAGAGGTATAACTTAGGTTTTGGGATTCTTGGTCCAAAACTTATGTAGTTCTAGGTTCAACAACATGATGAGGTTCCAAACATATGAGATGGATGCTTAGACCAGCCACACCAAGTGGGGTTCAAGGCCAGTTTGTTTTCGACAAGAGGTTCCCTATAGTTTTGTTTCAACCATATAAGCTCAGTTTGCTACAACAACAGAAACAATTCTAAAAGAGTAGCCTAAACTCCTTTGCGATAAAGATCAATCATCATTAAACTTTCTTTCTCAAGAAATAGACTCATACCGTCTACCAATTGTGATCATTGAAGGAAGAATCATGGAAGAATTTGATTATATTCTCACAAAATTCTCTGGGCTTCTCAAGATTAACAGCATGCCTAGCATTCCTGATGACAACTAGCTGAGCTCTATCTCCTAAATGCCTGCAGGTTTTACATTCAGAACAAATATGATCTCTAGAACTGTACTTTATAATCCATCTACTGACCTCTTTAATCTGTGACCCAACTCAAAAGGAAAAATTCGATCTTTCTCGCCCCAAACTATCAAGGTTGGCAGAACAGAAAGAAACAGGTATCTTAAGATGTAACAACGCAGCATTAACATAGTCATAAGCAGTTTATCTTTCAAGTAGCCTAGATAAGATGGAACAATCTGCAGTGGCATACTAATGGATTCTGCAAAGGTAAAAAAAAAATTGAGAATGGAGCATAAGGAATGATCACCTGTGCAATCTCTGGAAGGACCAAGTGTTTTCTTTCATAGATTAAAGCATGATATCTTCTCTTTTGTCTTCGCGGTCTTTTCGTGTTATTTATCACAAGAGTTGTAAAAACATGATAACGTGTTATTTGTAAAAACAAAATTTTATAAAATTTATCATTACTAAACCTATTAATCGAACCGTAAATGATAGAAAACTCTTCAATTTTCATTTGATTTTTGCATGCACTCCCCATTTGAGATTTTCTTTGCATTCACTCCCTAATGGATTGAGTATAAAAGAGTGAAAATTGAGTATACATCAGTGAAAATTGAATATAAAAGAGTGAAACTTGAGTATAAAAGAGTGAAAATTAAGTACACAGTTTCTTAATGTGGTAGATGCAACCTTACATACTCAAATTTCTAACTTTTATACTCAACTTTCTTCAAATAATACTCACTAAACTTTCTTATCAATCCCATTAGAGGCTGCATGCAAAAAAAAATTTAAATGGGGACTACATGCAAAGATGAATTTGTAGATGGGGAGTTTATAAAAATTTTCCCTTAATCGAATCACATTTGTAAAAATAAAAATTTATAAAATTTATCATTACTAGAGCTATTAATCGAATAATACTTTACAGATAATTAATCGTCAGAGAAAAAATAATAAATCCGACAATAACCTGGGTTGACTAATCTAGTTCCATAAAAAATTTTTAAAAATTCAACCATAAAAATAAATTAAAAAATATTTACGATGAACAATCAAAAACTTAGTATTCCAAAATTCACACGCTCGATTAAAAAAAATAAATTTTGCAAAATATATCATTAACCATTAACCATTAACCATTAACCATCAAACACTATATCATAAATTTTACAAAATATAATTAAAAATCAAATTATAAATATTTAAAATAACCATTAACCATCAAACACTATATCATAAATCCGAGAGCTCAGATGTCCAATCACTATATCACTTTTACAGCTCACGTGATTAGAATATTTTAACTATCAAACCTCGATATTTTATTAGAATATGGAATAGAAAGATTGTAACCAGAGTAGAACTCTAGATAATCAAACAATAAACTAACATGCAGCACTGGGTTTGTTCCATGGTCTACTATTCAAACTAGATATTTCACATCCCAATTCTTTCCATGGTACAAACTGCAGTCCAAGGTCACTCTACATCTCCTTTCGATATCCAAATGCTAATGCACTAGCAATTAGTGGAGGGGAATTTACAGTAGCTGTTAATGAACTTGAGATGGGTCTAAAATGCTAGTGTTCAGCGCCCGAATTTAGTTCAACGTCGTCGAGGTTAAGCATTGGGCAGGAGCGTCTCGCCGCCCCAAAACTCTTCAAGCTCGACCATGAAATCGTCAGCCGCCACCTCCGACTCATTCATCATGTTTTCTTGCATTGCCTGCCCAAAATATATAAGAGATGATGACGACAAGGATAACAAGAAAAAAATGAATGCAGTAGAACAAGTACCACAAAATCTAATCTTATCATCTAATGCAAGCGAGAATGGCTGCAGTAGGATATAAAAAAGGAAGTAAAAACAAAATTTCAGAGCATCAAAATAAGCTCAATACCAAAATATGGGCGAGCCATTATCAGTCGGTATGTGATATGCAGAAGAATAAAGGTAGAGAACGAGCAACAAGCTACCTTGGACTCTTGGAGTTCAGTAACAACAGTTAGAAGCCTCTGGTACTGTTCTCTAGCTTCGGGATACTGAACCATAGACTTCACCCTTGCGAGGGCTCTCTGCATCCTAACCTCGGTCTGTTTTCTGCCTTCCTGAAGGAAATCATAATCATCCTCCTTAGCCGGTTGGCAGTGAATGGAAGTGCTCTCCATAGGGGTTTCAGACCGGAAGCCTCGTAATCCACTTCCTTTCCGTCTCCAGCGCAGTATAACCTTCTCCACAATTCCAACTGACCAGACGATGCTTTTAATGCGCTTCCTCACTTGGTGACCACGTACATGAGCCTGGAAAGAGTATCCAGATCAGAAACGCAACGAATTAATAATAGTTGAAAATGAGATACTTTACAAGGAAAAAAATTAAAAATAAAAAAGAAATCAATCAACATTTTACACGTTGCCTAAATTAGAATTAGTAAAACTAGCAGAGTGCTCGCACCACTATTTCCTAAAAGTTAATCCTTCTATTAAGAAAACAAAATGAAGGCCGAAAACTGACCAGCAAAGAAAGGCAGCTGCATTAAATATAGGAGTAAAGTTACCTAAATATAGTATCTAAGACAGGTTGCATTGACTTATCTGCTGATCAAAGAATGATTATTGGTGATGAATAACTTATACCATGGCAAAGGCTTTTACTATGAAAACCTTCAAGGGGAACTCTAATATTACTACTGACAAGTCCGAGCCCTAAATATGACTAACAAAGCATAAACAAAAGGAAAATGAACAAAATTGGAGGAATACAAATGTTCTCTGGATAAAAATGAAAAGGAAATATTATTGGTTTGAAGATCCGAGTTTGAGCACTGAACAAAAATAGAAGCAAATTAATTGCATCAAGGATTAAATCTAAAGCAAGAATCCACTAACTAGATATGTGGAGTAACGTAAAATTGCTAACTTGATATGTGGAGTAATGTAGAATTGCACTTGACGTCAAAAAAAGAGGTGCATTAATTCATAAACGTTACCAAATAAACTAGGAAAAACTAACATATGGATGAATGACAAGCTGTTTCTGAGAATCGCGGTTTCCATGTAAAGATATTAAGAATCAACTAAAATTTGATAAGACACTTACATAGTTCGAGATAGATAGAAAGCTATGTTTTTATTTGAAAGAAGAATCAACTATAATTTGATAAGGCATTCATTTATAAAGTTCAAGATTAGTAAGAAGCTAATAAAATATTCAGGGCTACCATGATAGGTCTTCCTTCAAGATGGATTATAACCTGAAAGATTAATTTTGCATATCCACTTGTTCACCAGTATAGAACTTCAATAATACTTAATAATATGAACACGTTATTATTTTTTCACTTGCCAGCTAATGACCTATTAAGGCAACCCGTAAGTAATGAGGTAGTGAAGGGAAGAGATGCATTCTTATAATTACATTTAATTTAGTTGTAGTCTTGAATTTTCTTTTAAGAAGTAATTCATGTTATGATTGTAATGGTTTATGATACATTATCTACTAGATCACAAGACAGTAATATCAAGCAATGTTAATCCAAACTTCTCATCCTTCGACGAAGATTGAGAGTGCATTAGCGATTTTAGACCTAATATATAGGAGTTGTGAAAGATCAACAAATTTTAATCCCAACAGCGGGAATCCTCATGGGCAACCAATCCTGTGTCTTAAAGACATTTGCTGTTGCAACAAATGCACACACATTGGGTATGCACATAGCTAGCACATGCAAAAGTGGCAATAGCATGAAGGTCTGCACAAAAGCAAGCAAACCAAGGAAAAAAAGAACAAAATACCAAAGTGAATATAAAGATCAAACCTGAATCTTGACCACTCGTTGCCTGAATATTAAAAACTCCCTTCTCCCTTTCCACCCCCTAAATTTGTTTTGTATACGAATGGCAGCAGCATGCAGAGGTGTATCAGACTGTCCTGGTTTTTGTGATTTAATAGATACGCGTGACAATGCTCGCTCATCAAACATTCCAGACTTATCATTTCCACTCTCAGCAAGCATCTTTCTGTGAAATGAATGAACTCTAAAGGCTTGGTGTATCCGAGCTGCAGCTTGAGAAGCATTGCGAACTGCAGTCAACGAGTCCTTAAGTGAAAGCCCGGCCTGCATGTCACCATCCGGAACCTCAAGAAAACTAGGTTCTTCAACACGTACACCTGCCAAGGTAGCCAAATTTGATATTTCATTGCTTTTTGGCTCGATAGTGAGGGCGGAAAGGTGGCTGGTCAATGATGACTCTGCAAGAAAACCAGCAATGCCTTTATGACCATTAGCTGAGGCTAAGTCAGCAGGAGTTCTACCAGAAGGGTACTCAGGAGTGGGATCAGTCAATAAACCAGGTGATGCACCCATTGCAATAAGGGCACCAACTGTACGCTCCCTGAAAACACAGCAGATAATGGTAACATTCTGATGTTGGGCAAGTACCAAAGTCAACAAGACATGCGACAATAAAACATCCAGGCTACTCACCTGCCACTAAATGCTGCCCAGTGAAGGGCAGTCCATCCATGTGCATCTCTGAAGTTTATGTTGACACCTCCAGCCACTGTTGGTTCTAGAGCCCAATCGTAACCAAGTGCAGCTGCCAAATGTAGCACACCCTGGCCCTCCTCATCCCAGATGTTGGGACCTTTACCATCTTCAGCAACTTTCTTCATAAGCCAAATATGCAGCCTCTCTTGTAATAATGTTTCAAGCAATTGTTCCTCCGCGTTTTCAGCAGAAAACCCTTTTCCTTCACTCAGCTTAATCAAATTAGACCCCTCAGATTCCGACTTAAGCAAACTAATCTGGTTATCAACTTGAAAATCCCCCAGGATGTTCATATCAAAGGTTTGGTAATCAAGTGGCCCCAGAGAGAGTAGCTTACTAAGACGCAAATGAAGAAGCATTTCATTTGTGCTATGAATTCGAGCATCTGCCTCCTCCATATGGTGACCATCACTTTCACGGAATTCAAACTCTCTTACTTCACTGCAGGCAAGCCTGTTAGAACAAGTCACATAAAAAGGAACCCTTCCACATTTATGCAGTGGGGCATTGCAGCAAAGTATTCCATCTCCTACAATCTTTGCAGGAACTTCAATTTCCCCAAACATGCATGACCAATTAATTTTTTCAATATCATTGTTCTTTAAAAACTTCCCAGTAATTACAACCTGTAGCATATATCAGTAAGAAAGATGAGAACCGATTGAATTATTCGAATATTGAATTAAATTGGACCACCGTGTAGTATATAAGATATCTTTATGTTCAAGAGATAATATATTACAAAAACATAAATTATACTCCCAAATACCTTAGTCTCCATTTCCGCGTGAACCCAATTAGGCACGAAGTCAATTATACTGAAAAGCTGGTCTTTTGAGAGTGAAAGACTCATTATGTATGCATCTGCAGATCCTTGATTTGTAATGTCAGAATCACCAACGACAATATCACTTCCCACTGTGCTCCAGTATTCTACAGGACTGGTTTTTATATGCGTGTCCTCAACCTCCCCTAGTTCTTTGCTCATCCACCTTGAGAAGCTATCGTATTTTTTCAGACCTTCACCTTGTAAACTGGACAGGTCCAATGACAATTGCTTCAAAAGGTAAGAGTGATGACAACTTTCACCTACAGATGCATCATTTTCTATGGTAACAGCTGAATCAGTGTCATCATCAGAGATCTGGAAAAAAAAAACAATTAACATGAGAAAGTTGTAGTAAAAAGGGAGGGAATTGCCTAAGAATGAAAATTTACACAACCTAGACAAAGATACTTGTCCAATAACCCATAGAACCTAACAAAGATATTAAAAAATTCGATGAAACATGCATATGGTAGCATGTGGATAAACCTTTCATAAGACATCATAGGTGATCTCTCTACTAATGTCATTATTAGCCTAAGATAGCATGTGGATAAAGCTTTGGAAACAGACCACTGGTGACCTTGCTCAACTAACGCTGTTACTGCTATAAAGTAATAAGCATCTCGTGCTTATCAAAAGTTATTATTGCAGTACGGCCTATGATATGCTTTCTTATTGCTTATTCATTATAAATAACAAAGACAAAATTGTTCAAGGCAGTATATTTCCATTCATTCAGCAAGACTCAGGCGTTCTAAATGGTCATTAATCTCTAGTTATATCGCTTATAGCTATGTTTTATTAAGTGTAGCTCGATGCACAAAGCTCTCGCCAGTGCGAGGTTCCATGGAATAGTCGGACCACATTGGATCTATTGTATGCAGTCTTCCTTGCATCTTGCAAAAGGTGTTTCCGCGACTCGAACACCTCAAGGTCATATAGCAGCAACTTTACCGTTGCGCTGAGGTTCCTCTTTAGCTATGCTTTATTGAGCAAGAGAAAGATAAGCCATCGACTTAACCAGATTCAAAAAAACAAAACATCATATACCAAAAATTTCATGTAGTTCAAAGTCAACACTGCTGAATACTCAAACACATGGAAATTTGAAAAGACGATTTGACAATCAATTGGAGCCCATGGGTCAACAGCAGCATGACATAATTCTTGAATTATGTTAAAAAATTAAGCCTGCCTTGCCAAAATCAATTAACAAGGGAATAATTTACAATTAAAAGATAATACCTTCCTTGCAGATTTTCTTAAAGCACTGCCGGCATCCAGCCGAAAGTTGACATTATCTGCATATAATTCCCCATCTACTGTGGCTTGAAGGTTATTGTGGTGAGATGACATTTGAGCCGTTGCATGTTGCAGAACTTCATTCCACGAGGCTTGATCAAACTTTGTTTTGGATCCAATAAATGCAGACTCATAACCTGTTCCATCCAAGTCTTTGCTCGCATTTTCCGGCATAGATGAATAAAATTGTGATGTTGATTCTGTGTACTGTCCTTGAAGATCACCTGGGAAATTTTTAACAATGTTATTCCAAGTTAGGCTTCTGTTAACAAATTCAACTGAAAAGAAATAACAAAAAGATATGCACTCACCTTGACTATATATGGAAGGATCATGACCGAAAGGGTCCAATAACTGACCCTTCATTTTTCCACTATCATACTGCTGCACCGCAGAGAAAGTGTGGTGTCTGGAACTTGCTGGATTATCTGCTGCATTGAATTTCGCTTTAGATACACTGAAAGAAAAAAAAATGCATGATTGAAATACAAATCAGTGGATCTATACTCGTTGTAAGATGATGCATAACAGTTTATGCTGAGAAGGATTGATACCTGATTCAGCATCTTCATACTCTAAATTGTATACACTGTTGGGGCTCTCGACATCTGTTACTTGTGAAGGCAGTTGGCTGTGGTTAGTGAAGGAATTAGAAGATGCAGGACTATCAATATGGTTAACTTGTAGAACTTCATCTCTAGTGCGGCTGGAACTTGGTCTGTGACCCTGGATTTGAGACATACACAAGCAGACAAATTCTGTCATATGTGCAACTATAAGCGTCAATAATTTCTGTACAGGTGCTCATCCTGCATATACTAACTAATCAAGCATTACTAGTCTAATCTTAAGGTAAAAAAGGTAACAGTGATAAAACTCAAGCTAGCATAGCAATTCAATGGTCTTTGATGTCTACTAGATCAATCACAAGTTTTAAACTACATTCAAGTAGTCAAACATTTCCATGCTAAAGAAAACAAAACAGTAATCAATCAATTAAAAAAATAAAATCCTACAATAATCATTTGGCCACAATAGACTAGAGATACTGTATGAACTCTGACGACGCTAAAAAATTTAGTAAATGAGTCTGTAATTAGCTTAAGGATAGAAAGGACATCCCAAGAAGAAAAGTTGCATAAGAGGCTAAAGAATTATAGACTATTATTCAGGCTGGAGTACAAGTATTCGACATGGGTGTGTCGGATTCAAGCCTCTGATAAGGACATTTTTAAGGAGTTTTATGCATGATTAATTGGGATGTCAGGTATTGACTCAGCAAGTCATTGTCAAGTGTTTCTAGCCAACATAAGTATGGAGAAGGTAGATAAAGAGTGCCAAAGATCATTGAATAGGTAAAACACATTTACATCTAGATACCTCAGAATATCAAACAGGTACATCAAGTTTATTAAAAAAAAGATATGTTAGGATGAATAAATGCTACAAAATTATATAGGCTTCATAAACTTCAAACATGACTGTTCTTAAAAATAAAACAAATTTAACTCAGGGCTATCAGCTAGTTACCACCTTCACTTCAAGATAGTGAACAAGTACGATGTGCATCAGGTTCCTACATGAGTCAAAACAATAGTTTGTCAAATAATAGGTGTTTCAAAATAACAAGCAAAATTAGCAAGCAAATTTACAGATTAGAAAATAGGTTCATATATGTGTCAAAGAATTCCATAGTGAGAAATAAACACAAAGAAGATATAAACATGGAGAAAGGGAAACAAAAGAGCATTCTTTTTAGACCTGGGCTCTTTCTAAAAAACGATTAACGAGGTTGGATAACGTCGAACCTCGGGCGACCGGCCCGATCCCACGGAAGTTTCCCACCGGCCGCTAGGATAAATCGGAAGTTTCCCAGTGTCCCAAGGTTCACACCCCATTTGGAGGAAAAAATCATGCAAAATACGCCATAGCTGGGGATCAAACCACGAATGCTTGGGATAACAACTAGTCGCCCTTCCGCTGCACCATAACAGTCTCTTTCTAGCTTCTATAAAAGAGAGGGTATGGATACTTCTTTTGTTAAGAAAGAAGTATCCTTATTACTGTTGGAGTAATTATTCTTTCCAAGTATGTTTGAAGTTTGCCTTTCTGAAAAGATATATACTAAATGGGCCTAAAGATAATTCTTTCTGTGTTTCTCAAAGTAAACAGATATTATCAATATGAGAATCAACAACAGGTTAAGACCGAATAACGATAATTCATGAAAATATTCTGAAATTTAGTTACATTTCTACTCTTCAAAAATCATGTTCACAAGTGAAGAATTTTAAAAAAAAAATATTGCATTAGAAGAGCCAAGTGCAATAATCGCCATAAAAGAACCTACAAAGAGATAATTCGCAGAATTTACATACATGCAGCATTCCTCAATAAGATTGTTCCAGAATTAGAAATCCCATTTCATTTGATAAAGTTCACACACAATTGTCAGTGTAGGTTCTAGTCACAAACCATCATTTTGTTCTCGCATAACTCCTTTGATTTCTTTGAGATTTGAGCAACAGTTTATGAAGAAAATGTCAGAGGTTTATCTAAATCATGATACGTTTGAGGAAACATCATCATATTTTATGTGTGTTGGAATGTTAGTCATTGTGCAAGTAAAAGTTAATCCATGAAATATCGCAACCATGGATCATACTAAGAAGAAAATTATAACTCAATCTCCCACATCCAATAAATCTTCCAATTATCATTAACATTCTAGCATAAGTAAAGACTACTTTACTTTGATTTGTTCAATATTTGATCAGCAATACAAAATAATTGTCAGATGTCAAACATGATACATATGAAAAGAAGGAATTCAAAGGAACACCAATTCTTAATTTTTAAACTGTTCTTTAAATGTTAGTTACTATGCAAGCATAAAATTTGCGACCATGGATGGTACTAAGAGGTAAATAATGACTCACTCTTCCAACATCCAATAACTCCTCCTTTGAAAACTTTCATTCTCTTCACCATGAGCATAGTAGCAATGAAGTACATCAACACTCCCAGCCTGAAAGTGAACATTTAGGAAGGATTTAGGAAGGATGCAACAAGATAGAGCATTCAGATATTTGAAATTATACCACATCCTACAGAGAAGAAGAAAGTAAATATTAAGATTGTTTGTGTAATTCAATGCTAAGTGTTTGCAACTTTGTCTAGTGTGTCTATGCAGGAGAGGTTAAAGTAGCCTTGATCAATAATGAAATTAGAAAAAATATTAGGGTTATATGAAAAGGTGCAAAAATGACCAATAAGCACCACAAATTAAATCAAGTGTATGAGGAATGAAGTAACACAGACGAGAACTTTAGCACCAGAATTAAAGAAAAATAATTTTAACATTATGAAGGTTCTCTGAGTTGTAAACCTTTCACATATACAAAAACTTGCATAGGAAGTGCGAGAAGTGAATTACTGTTACAAATTTCCAATATCCATGAAGCTAACTGAAAAGCTTGGTGCAAAACCATGCTCTTAATTTTTGAAATTTTGTTTACGCAAGTATCTATTGTAAACAAAAAACAGTAAAATATTCTAATATGACAAAAATGGCCGGACATCATTCTTTTTCTTTGAAAAATGAAGAAATGATAGATTATTCTCTTTGGTAGAATTTTTCCTCTGGTTTCTCTCAAAACTTAGATTGTATTTCCTTGGAGGGATTACACAATAAAAGAGAAAGACAGGCAAAAATAGAAAGTGAAGAGAAGAGGAACAAAATGATATTACCTCTAGTTGTCTATTACAAGAAGGGAATATAAGAAGAGAATAAAATTTCCATTACAACCCTTTTTTAAAGATAACGATTGGCAAATGAATAGAAAGGTGGCAAGTGGGCTTGGACAAGGGGTGGCGGGTCAATCAAGGGAGAAAGAAGAGAAAGCACTTTGCCTCTTCCTCCTAGTCTCCTTCCTATTCTTCATATGCCTCCTGATCAAAGTTGACTAGCACCACTTCGTATGGACACATTTGATTGATCTTGACCGTGTAAATAAAAATATCATTTTTGCATACCTAATTGTCCTGTTGTTTCACCCACCAATGGTTTTAGCATTCTCCAACTTTGCATACATGTAAATATATTTATTGTGTCACTTTTTCCACATGTTGGTTTCTTGTTTAATAGTAGCCACCTTTAATAACCACATTAATTTTATTGCTTCCTGTCTACGATAGAAAATTATCATAAAAAATTGTTGTAACAACACATGACAACCAACAAAGGATGTGATAAGGATGGGTGTAATCATGCCCTAACAGATCGAGCTCCGCCAATTTGGGTAATACTTGGGGAGAATATGGCATTGGAGAGAATGTTGGTACAATCACACACAAGTGGTCAAGTTCAATAAGTAGTTTTGATGTTTGGGGAAATGTTGAAGTTAGACATATTACTATTGCTAATCTTAGAAAAATGTTCACGTTAGACATTAAGGGTTAACAGCAGTGGCAAATAATATTAGTCCCCTTACCATACAATTGACATTAAAACTATCTACATGGATACAAGACTCCGCACCCAGTTGTTATCTCTGACATCAAATCAGGTAAATAAGTTGTTGTTAAAATGATATAAAAAGCAATGCATCACTTTATGAACATCTAAATATTGTTATATACAAGGATCATGTAATACAATATTCAAGTAATAGGCACTTGCAGGTAGTTTTCCCTGTTATAGTCTCTCATTAGCAGGTCTTCAACCGTTGTACAAAGATAAGGTTGACCTAACATAATTTACCTTTAGTCTCTCATGAGCTTCTTTCACAGTCTTCCCATCCTTCTTCTTTCTCCAATTATGACCATCCTTCCTAAAGTATCTCAATACTTTGCGATCAAAGAGAAAAAGAGATCCGCCTGGATAACGTAACAAATGTTGCTCATTGAAACAGCAAATGTAATTAAAAAAATGAAGGAAACAACTAAACTCCTAATATAATTTTATAAAAAAAACATGAAGGAAACAAGTAAACTCCTAGAATCATGAATCAAAATTCTTTTAACATCAAGCAGTTGATGACTAGAAGCAAAGTAGTAATAAACATAGAAAAGCATACTGGGTGGTTTATTTGGTGATTCTGGCGCAATATTGAACTTCTTGTAGTTCTGAAGTATTTCACAAATTTCAGCAGGGCGCAACCACCGATGTTGTGCTTCAATGAGTATCTGCTGAATATCTGCACGTGCATGAAATTGCCGGATCAGCAAATACAAAATTATAAATGTAAGAATGTTGTGTCAACCATCTTAAAGTGGAGAAAAGGCAACCCCGCGCCCCTAATCTATATTCGTCCAATTAGCGCATACCCAAAATCTGTGTTAAATATTTAGAATATACTACTGTGTTCAACCATTCACAGAATCCCCGAGATCTAATCTATAAGAACTGTGACCATAGCCACCGACACAGGAAGACCCACACAATAACCTAGATTTGCTTCCTTTGAGAGCCAATGTACAAAAAGAAAATAAATTAGCAAACTGATTCCCTGTTTTTGTAGTGAAAAGGCAGTTTTTTTCGCCTCCGATAACCTTTTAACGCGAAACAGCGATAAAAGCACTCACTTCCGGCCACTGATAACCAACTTACGCTCGACAAAGAGGCACACAGTCGACGACGATCAGAGCCCAGAACTGGAAGGGAAAAAAAGAAAAGAAGAAACAAAATCAAACAGTCAAATTCATACCAAGCTGAGGGGTCAACGAAAACCGCCTGGCATCCGCCATCAAGCACTCAGTAAAGATTCAGGAATCCCACACTCGATGTAGAAATCCTAGCGCCTCGATCATCAAATCCCGAACGCCAGACCGCTGGCTAGCGTACAACCGCCACCGGATCAGTTAACGCCGGGGCTAGAAGAACCTGATGGAGCCAATAACTCGACGCCCAGGATCTCAATAGATCAACAAAAAAGTTGGAATTTCTGCAGCGCGGAAGAGGCGATCGGGATTAGAAAAAGGTAGAGGAAAAGAACCTTCCCGGAAGAAAGAAGAACAACTGAGCCGCCGACTTGGAATAAAGGGAGCGTTTCGGGACCCAAATGACTAAATTACCCCTATCGAATTACGTGATGACTGACACGTGGCCTTTTCGATTGCGGTCGAGAGCTCTAACGTTGGATGCGGGACGCGGACGGCTGGGATGCGGCCGCATAGAAACTGTGGATGCGGGAGTGACGTGCGAGTGTGAAACCGCTGCGACTGGTCAAACGTGGGAAGCGAGTGAGGTACAGCTTAGCGAGTAATAAAACGCCGTTTTATTACGTCATTTTTCGGGAATTTAATAAATTACTTACCACCAAAATTATACAGAATTTTTCCTTGATAATAATAATAGCATCAATCTTCAAAATTAATCGGATTTAAAATTTAAATATTTTATGCCACCTTAAAAACAAACGAATAAAAGAGAAAATGATGATTTTACTAAGATTTTTTCATATATTTCATTAAGATTTATTACTATTAACGTGAGATAGATAAAAAAATAAAAAATTGAAAAATACCTTAATTAAAAAAAATTATCATCCTTACTAACTTGAGAGGGACCACGACGCTCTTCTATGGATTCGATGCCTGGGTGAAAATAATCTGAGTTCATCGTATTCCACAATATAAAATTAACTCAACTTAATGCACTTTGACTTTTGACGGATTGTTGTGACTCCTATAAATCTAAAAAATAATAATAATAATATATGATGAGTTAGGTAATATTTAAATGATGGGCTAATTTTATAAAAAAAATTCATCGATCAGTTGGACAGATCGGGAAAGAATTCGTGATAAACCATCTAAAAATTTAATTCGTAATTGTCTTATTAGAATGTAAAACTCTTTTTAGTTGGGAATCTAAACGAGGGGTGTCTGAATAACAACCTGATAATCTTCCAATGCATCATAGTTCCAAATACGACTCCTACATCAATGGAACCTTTTATCAATATAATAGTATCGTACCTCCAAAAAAAATTTTAGGAGATTTCTGAATATAAGATCGTTTCGATGATATGGTCGATCACTATAAAAAATTTACCCGAATAATTTTACCTCCACGAGGATAACTAAGATGGTAAGATATTGATAGATTGTCACTAAGGATATGTTTGGTTTAAGTTATTATATATAATCTTGGTTATGTGATTATCAAGTAATTACATAACCAAGATAATAGGGAATGAAATATAACCTGAAGTTATTTAGTTTAATTTAGGTAATCAAATAAAATCTTATTTATTTGGATGTAATAGTCTATAACATAATATAATATTTTACCGTATTACTTTTAGAATTTGTTTAGATAATTTTATTAAATTTTAAATTAAATTTATCTAATTTATTAACATTTTAATTAAAATATTAAATTAAAATATATTCGTCGGTGACACGAACGTCGACGTCGATGTCCACTGTCGGTGTCCACGTAGGCAGTCGGAGTCCAACACCGACGCCGACGCTCGACAATCGACGGCGGCCGTCGGCTACCGGTCAGCGGCGGCCGCCGCCGTCGGTCGGCGGCCGCCGCCGTCGGTCGCCGGCCGCCGCCGTCGGTCGCCGGCCGCCGCCGTCGGTCGTCGGCCGCCGCCGTCGGTCGCCGGCCGCCGCCGTCGGTCCGCCGTCGATTGTCAATCGTCGTTCTCGGTCGTCGGGCACGAATAATGCTTCTGAAATTTAATAAATTGTAATTGTTATTTTCGTTTTAAATATAAATATTGAAGGATAATTTTGGAATGATAAGTTTCATAATCCTGGAATAAAAAAAATCTTACTTTTCTAAGGTTTTCGATTCTGAGTTGCATGCCCCTTTTACTGACGTGTCGGACATCGATCATTACTTAGGAATCATTGATTATGTAAACTAAACAAGATTTTCGTTAATAACCTTAGATGAATAACCAAAGTTATCATGGATAACCCTCAATCAAACGCACCGGTGGTCGTCGGCGATCGCCGCCGGCGGTCGGCGGCGATCGTCTCTGGCGATCGCCGTCGGCGGTCGTCAACGATCGTCTCCGGCGGTCGTCGCCGGAGGTGGTCGCCGGCGGTGGTCGCCGGCCGCCGATGTCGGTCGTCAATCGCGAATAATGCTTTCGAAAGTTAATAAATTGTAATGATTATTTTCGTCTTAAATATAAATATTGAAGGATAATTTTGGAAGGATAAGTTCCATAACCTGGGAATCAAGAAAAACCTTACTTCCCTAAGGTTTTTCGATTCCTGGTTGCATGCCCCTTTTGCTGACGTGTCGGGCATCGATCATTACTTGGGGATCGCTGATTTTCTAAACCAAACAAGATTTTTGTTGATAACCTTGGATGGATAACCCTCAACCAAACGCACCAAAGGTCTTGGGTTCGAGTCATGGGACTGATGAGACGTAAATCTCTATACCCTGTATAAAAAGTCTCTTCCCTCCCCCAACCTCTTGCCTTCTCAATCATCGTAATTTATCATCTCCGTGTTAGTCCTGAGACATACTGGTGGAGGCATTGATACATGATTTACCTCTTCCGTGTTGATCCTGAAACAAATTGGTAAACGCGTTGTGGATGAACATTTCGCCTTTTGGCACAAATGCGACTCCTATACATCCTAGACTTAATTCTACGTGCGTTTGATTTAATTATCATGATCATTACGTAATCACATAATTAAAATTATAAAATATAAATTAATATTATTTGATTTAATCTTAAATAATATAATAAAAATTTATTTATTTGAAGACATCGTACAGACTCGAAATCAGCAAGTGGAACAAACCAAAATAAGAGATAAAATAAGAGAATTAAAAGTCCAAAAATTTAAAGCAGGAATTTACCTTTTCGCCGGCGACAAGTTTCTGAAACGAATGAATCCAAGCAAATGGAAATTACAGAGATTTATACGGTTAGAGTTTTAGTTATATCTTGGATAGATTGAAATTTAATAAAAATTTAAGAGTATTTTTATCTTTAAGGATAAAAATTGAAGAATATTTTTAGGATTTTTTTAGTTAGCATCGAAATCCTGTAAAATAATTATTTGTCTCAAGCATACTTCATTACTTGAAAATAACTCATTATTTGAATTAAACATATTAAATCACAACTTCTAGTAGATATAAAGTTATCATCAATAATCTTCAATCAAAGAGGTCTGAAGTATATATTTTTAGTTGTATTGAGTACAATCTATATCATCTTCTCTTATGTGAGGCTAGTGATATTGGAATGGTCAAAAGGCTGTCTTTTTCATTTATCATTAAATGTTCATTTTGTCTTAGCCAATTTATATTCTAAAAAATATTCTTATTCAGTATTGTTTTGGCAGCTATGATCAGGACGAATCAAAGAATTAAACTTTGAGGAGGCTTGAACTTAATGAGAAACTGGTGGGGTGGGCTTTAGGTGCAGAAGGGATGGTGTTTAATGAGCTAAGTAAAAAACTTACCTAGATAATAAAAAAAAAATAGTTTGGATTAGAGCTCAAGCTAGCCTTGCTAAGATGTCTCTGACTATGATCAAGAATGAATCCAAAAATTAAAATTTTAGAAGGAATTAAGACGAGGCTTAAACTTGTAAATACTCTGGAATAATTTTGATGCGGTCAAGTTAGGTTTGTTTATTTTGATCCATGTGTCTAAGTATGTAGAATTTAAGAGCGCAGGAAATTGAGTGGAAGACGCAACGGACGAAAAGGATGATATGGAAAGGGAGTCAACGGGCTCGGTGCATCCGAGGGAAGCAAGGTATACGGAAGAGTAAACCAGTAGACGAGAAGAGCGTACACGGCGTCTGAGAGACGAGAAGTCGGGGAGGAAGTTTGTTCGAAGAGAAGATTAGAGACAGGTTTGGGTGAGCCGAACTCTGGATGACCAGAAATCACCCAGAAGCGTCAGAAGGCTGATCAACTAGCCCAACTAAGCGCCAGAGTTAACTTGAGCACCCAACAATACAAGCGCTTGAGTCAACTAGGGAGCCCATGTATACGGGCGCCCGTATTGACTCGGGCGCCCGACCTTGAGTCTAATGCCAACTAGCTGTTTTTCGACTATTGCGACACGGATAAACTTTGACTTTGATCAGGCGCCCGTGTTGCACTCGGGTGCCCATTATGTGTCACATCAACACGTCGATACGATTGCCCAGGGGCTATAAATAGACGCTTAACTCCGAGTCTTTCATCAATCAAGCTGTAAACAATTTTTGTATTTATTTCTCTAGTCCTCTCTGAGTTTAGAATATGTAAGAAGCTTCTCCGCCAATAAGGAGATATTTTGGAATTAAGCTTTTGATTTGTCATGGATTAGTAACCATCTAGGTTGCAAGTTAAGTACATTCTAATGTCTCTTCCCTTAATTAATTATGTATGTTATGTTTATTTAATTTTGTGCTTAACTAATCTCAATCCTTATTAAGAACGACACAAGATCAATTTTTAATTACGAGGTTATTCACTCTCTTCTAGTCGGCTTGCATGGGACTTTCAAAACTTAACGAGGAAGGGGTGGGGTGAGCTTTGAGTCTGAAAGGGCCGAGGGTGATCTTTAGTGAGCTAAGTAAAAAAATTTACCTAGATAATAAAAGAAATGATTTGGATGAGAGAGCTCAAGATAGTCTTGCTTAAGATGTCTCTGGTTATAATTAAGAATGAATCCAAGAATTAAAATTCGATCTTGAACTTGTACGGGATCGATGACCCGACTAGAGGGGGGGTTGAATAGCTTCTCATTCAATCGCTTGTTCTTCCTACACAGTTAGTTGCGCTAGTGGAAATAAAACTTGAACAAATAAGAACAATGCTAACACTTAACCTTTTACATGGTTCGAAGATTACTTACTTCTACTCCACGGCGTGTCCTTGAGGTGGACGAATCCTCAATTCTTCGGTGGATTAGTTCCTGACAATCTCCGGCTAGGTATTCTCTTTCTCGGTGGAGAAAAACCTCTCACAATGTCTCTCTTCACTTTACAATATGAAAATTAGGGTTTCGAGGAAGAGAGTAGACTTGGAAGCTTTGAGCACTTAATCAAAAAGATTTATCACAGAATCTCTAATCTCTCAAGTCTCAAAGTTTCCCTTTAAATAAAGGAGAGTTTTTAATAAAACAGCTCTGTCCCAACACCAGTCGACTGATGTCAACCCCAGTCGACTGGTGCTCAGCCAACGATTACATTTCGAACAAACCAGTCAACTAGTTCCCAGACCAGTCGACTGCTCTTGTTGTTCGAAACTAACAGAAGGATCAGTTGACTGATGCCCCTACTAGTTGACTGCTCCTATTACATACTCACAGACATCTTTCCAGAGTCAGCCTTTGAAGCCCTCTTCCTTTGGCTCTCGTCCCTCGGCTGCATATGAACCCGCGGCTTGTCTTCATGATATCCTTCGCGTATGCCTCAAAGTCCTCTTCCCTTGGCTCCACTCCGTTGCTCCTTGTCCGACGGTCCCTTGATACGCCATCCTTCACCGACTCAAGGACTCGAGCACTAGGATGAGATCTCCCACATGTGTATTCCACCAAGTCCTGCATGACTCAAACACACATCAAACCAATATAAATCCTAACTTAATCTTATTGATACACACATCAAAACTCATGATTGTACCGATCAAACTTGGGTCGATTCCATCAACAATTTCTCCCATTTTGATATGTGGTAATATGATTAAATTAGGTATAAATGATAACTTGAAAATTAATAGCATAGTATAACATGAAACATAAAAACATCTAAGCTTCCCCTTAATCTATGCTCTATCACATAAATTTTCAAATTTAGCACGAACATAAGTTAAACCAATGTTCTAACTTAAACCTTTGATTTCTCCCTCCTTTTGTTGATGCAATCTTGGTTAGGTCAGGGTTGATCTAGTTTGACTAGGCTCAGGTGAGCTTATGTCTAGTAAGCTTAGTAAGCTTAAGGTTGGATGTTTCGATATTTGATAATGATGTTTGAATATCGTGTGAGTCAAGTGAGTCAAGGTTGACTGGAGACTTGACTGGAAAAGACTTAGTGGGACTAGGTGAAGTTCAGGTGGATCGGGGAGATCGCACGCTGGTATGGGAAAAGACCTAGTGGGACTAGGTGAAGTCCAGGTGGATCGGGAAGATTGTACGCTGGCAAGGTGGAAGTCTACCGAGAGACTAGACCTAACTCAAGGGTTAGGCAAACCTGTTGGGAATCAGGTTAAGTCCTAGCTGAGAGCTAGGCAGGAGAAATCCAAGTTGGTTAAAGGGGTTGATCGGACACTTGGTAGGGAACCCTAGACTTGTGCACACAAGTTAGGGTTGGACTCAATCGATTGGGCAATCGATTAGGGTTTGATTTTTCGCGAACAGAAGCTTTCTTGATCGATTGGGTGATCGATTAAGGAAGATGTGAATCGATTGGGTAATCGATTGGGAGAAATGAAGTGCAAGAACAGAAGGTGGCTAAATCGACTGGGCAATCGATTCAGCCCTCTCTTAATCGATTGATCAATCGATTAAGAGGTCCGGTAATCGATTGGATGATCGATTAAGGCAGTATTGAGCGAGAGCACAGAAAGGTGTTGAATTAATTCACCAATCGATTAAGGTCGTTCTTAATCGATTAAGATTCATAAACTAGCCGTTGAACGGCTAAGTCTGACGTGGTAATCAATTAGGAAACCCCAGGCGTAGGGTATATAGGGTTTTCATGCAGGTTTGAAGTAAATCTCTTCGGCAGCTCTTCGGCACTTCTCCTCCTCCTTCTACGTCATTTCAAGAGAAGCTTTGGGGCATAGTGTTACTGCACTTCCAAAGTTATAGAAGAAGAGAAAATCAGATGGTACAATTGACAAGTATAAGGTCAGGTTGGTAATTAAAGATTACTGACAACGAAAATGTCTTGATTACTTTGATACATATTCTTCTGTGTCGAGAATAACTTCCATCAGAGTATTGTTGGCTATTGCTGCTCTATGGAACCTAGAAATACATCAGATGGATGTAAAGACGGCCTTTCTAAACGGAGATTTAGAAGAGGAAATTTAAATGGAGCAACCTGAGGGGTTTTCTGTGCTACGACGGAATAACCAGGTTTACAAATTGGTGAAGTCTTTATACGACTTGAGACAAGCTCCAAAGCAGTGACATGAGAAATTCGATAATGTCATGCGAGAAGGTGGATTCAAAATCAATGAATGTGATAAATGTGTCTACACGAAAGGTACAGAAGATGACTTTGTCATCTTGTGCTTATTGTAGATGACATACTTATCATTGGGAGTAATGATAAGATAATCAAATCCACGAAAGACATGTTGAACTCAAGATTTGACATGAAAGACATGAGCCTAGCTGATGTGAGTCTAGGAATTAAAATTCTTAGAACAGCTGAAGGACTTGTTCTTAGTCAGCCCCATTATGTGGACAAGATTCTTGAGAAATTCACCAATAGTGATACTACATTGACACGAACGCCGATAGATACTAGTCAACATCTATCGAAAAATCGAGAAGAAAGTATCTCTCAAGTAGAGTATGCTCGGGTGATTGGAAGTCTGATGTACTTGATGAATTATACGCGACCAGACTTGGCCTACGCAGTAAGCAAACTGAGTAGATACACGAGTAATCCCGGTGTTGAGCACTGGAAAGGGATAACAAAAGTACTGAGGTATTTGCGATATACTCGTGGAAATGGACTGCACTATATGAGATATCCTGCTGTTATCGAAGGATACAGCGATGCGAGTTGGATATCTGACATAAAAGACTCGAAGTCTACGAGTGGCTATGCGTTCACTCTGGGAGGTGCAGCCATTTCATGGAAATCTTCTAAGCAAACCGTAATAACCAGATCCACTATGGAGTTTGAGTTTGTAGCTCTTGACAAATGTGGTGAAGAGGCTGAATGACTACGATAATTCTTAGAAGATGTACCGAGATGGCCGAAACCCATGCCGGCAATCTGCATACATGGTGATAGTCAATCTGCAATTGGCCGGGCACAAAGCCATCTGTATAATGGCAAGTCTAGACATATACGTCGAAGATACAATACCATTAGACAACTACTCTCAACTGGAGTTATCACTGTTGACTATGTGAAGTCAAAGGATAACTTAGCGGATCCGCTAACCAAAGGGTTAAATCGAGAGTTAGTTGCAAGCTCATCAAGAAGGATGGGTTTGATGCCGATAGAAAATGTTGGTGCAAAGGAAACCCAACCTATGCAGACTGGAGATCCCAAGAACTATGTTCAAAGGGACAACCTAACTGCACCGACAAAGTTATTCACTGTAAGGAAACGACCATTTGAAACAGTGAAGGATGGAGGTTAAGCATACGACTTTTAATGATTCAATAGAGTTATGTGGAAAACTCTTAAGAGATCACCTATGTGAGAAAGAAGTGGGGTCGCTTCGAAGAGAATTAGAGACACAATTCTTAGAACTTTTCGCAAAATCAGGCGTGTTCATGACCAAGAACGAACACACTCATGAGAACTGAGGTGTATCAGGGAGAATCCTGGGTGAGATGTGTCAATGCTTACATAAACGGTAGCACAGTTCAATGACATCATGTCTACTGTCAGCCAGGAAGCAAACATATCTTCACAAGGGAAGGTTCAAAGGGTGAAAATTACCTGTCCTATACACGACTCAACTGCTGAATGCTATCATATGTTTCCATTCATGTGGGGAATTGTTGGATATCTTGGATATCTTGTGTGAATGGAAGAGAGGTGGTGGGACTTTAGTCCCATATTGGAACTTTCTATTCAATGGAAAGTGAGGAGGAGAATAAAGAGATTACCTTGTGAGTAGGGGTGCAAACAAATCGAGCCGGCTCGCGAGCTTTTCGAGCCAGTTCGAATAATATTTGATTCGCATTCGAAATTATCGAGCTCGAGCCGAGCTCGAACATGTTCGATACTGTTTTCGAGCCGAATTCGAATTTACAATAATTTGTTCGAGTGTTCACGAGCCGCTCGCGAGCTTTTATTTAATTTTTTTATATAATTATTTTACATATATAACTTATTAATGATTAATGAGTTATATTCTAATTTCTGATGGGTTATTGGGTAATGGGTTAATGGGTTAAAGTGTTAACCCATCCATTACTATTACACCTTTTACTTTTACTAACCGTATAAATGTAAACCTAATAACCCTAACATTTACAAACCCTAGCCACTTCAAGCCTTCGATGTCGCCGCTGTAAACTTCACCGAAATGGAAAGAGGTTGAAGGCGATTGTGCTTCAAAGTGGTTGGGAATTCGGGATCAAGAGTAGAGATCATACGCAAGCTTTTTCTCTGTCTCGACGTTCTTCATTGGGGGAAATCTGAAATGTAAGTTCTTTCTCTTCTCATTCTTACTTTTTTTTGTTGAAGTATAAGATTACTCTGGCATCGTTCTTAGTTTTTCTTCTTCTTCTTCTTCTTCTTTTAGTTCTTCTTCTTCTTCTTTGTACAATCGTGCTTCTAGTTGGGAACTTGAAATCTGAGAAAATCTGAGCAGTCCACATACGAAATCACAGTCCACACACGAGCTTCTTTCTCAACCTCAAGCCCTCGACATTCTAAATAGAGAAAATCTGAGAAGTAAGTCTCTTCTTTCTCTTCTCAATCTATCTCTTTTTTTTCTCTAACAGCATTCTTAGTTTTTTTTTCTTTTTAGAAGAAATTACTTTTGTTGTTTTAATCTGCCAAATCATTTTATTTCTTAAAGAAATAGAAGCTATTAAATATTGCTTTTAGTAGAATAGTATTTATTTTGATAACTCTTGTAGTTTATCATTTTGCATAGTATAGCAATATTCATTTTCATGAAATTTATTTGAGAAATCTATTCTTTAATCCTGAAGATATACTAATTTCATATGATACCAGGAAATATATTCGAATAATTTATTGGGTTATTAATATTTTACGGCTATAATTTCTGATTTGATTTTCAAAGAATATGGCTGATTCTCCTCTAGCAGCAAATTCAGCTATTCAAGCTTCGTTGGATTGAAATGAGATACCACAACAGATAAGAGATAAAGGGGGTAGTGTGAATAACAATATAACTGAGGATGATAATTTAACTCCTAAATTAAAAAACAAAAGAGATCTCATGTATGGTCAGAAATTATAAGTGCAAACATTGTCAACTATTCCTTGCAAAAATGAAGTCAGGTACTACAACACACTTAAAACGACACTTGGATCATTGTGCTAAACACTTGGAGTCTAAAAGGAAACTTGAAGATAAACTTAAACAACAACAACTATTGTTAGGCTTCGAAAGTGTTGATACAACTATGTCACCTTTGTTACATGATGGAAAATTTTGTATGGAACACATGAAAGAAGCAGCTGCTTCATGGATTTTAATGCATGAACATCCATTTACATTATTAGAAGAAGAAGGTTTTAATATGTTTTGTAGACGTGGAATGCCTGAGTGGACTCGTATATCACGAACAACGACAAAAAAGAATTGTTTTGCAATATATGAAGCTGAGAAGAAAAAATTACATAATTTGCTGAAAAATGTAACAAAGATTAGCCTCACCACAGATTTATGGAAGTCAAAAAATCAAAAAATAGAGTACATGGTTATCACTGGTAATTGGATTGACACTTGTTGGAAATTGAATAAACGCGTTCTCAATTTTTTTCATATACCTCCTCCTCGTGGTGGTCCTCAAATTTCAGAAAGTCTTCTAAAGTGTGCAAGGACATGGGAGATTGAAAATATGATATGTACTGTTTCTGTTGATAATGCGAGTGCTAATGATGCTGCAATTAAATATATGAACGAAGATTTTTTGAAAATAAATAAGAATCTGATTTGTGGGGGGAAATTATTCCATGTCCGGTGTTGTGCACATATTTTAAATCTTATAGCTCAGGATGGCCTCAATGAAATTAAGGATATTATTCATGTTATTCGTCAGAGTGTGGATTTTATTAGAAGAACAGATGCTAGACTCATTCAATTTGCTGAAATTGTGAAGCAATTGAAATTACAAAAAAGAAAATTGATTGATGATTGTAAAACAAGATGGAATTCAACTTATGAGATGTTAAGAACAGCAATTGCTTTCAAAGAAGTTTTTCCAAGATTTAAAGATCGGGAACCTAACTACATTCATTGTCCAACAGAATCTGATTGGGAGAAATTGCTTAAAGTATTTTCAGTTTTGAAAGTTTTTTATCAAGCAACCAAAAATATTTCTGGAAGTGAGTATCCTACTGCCAATCTTTTTCTAAATGAAGTTTATCGAGTAAAAGTAATTTTGGATGAGAAATCTTGTGATGAGGAAGAGTTTATTAGAAAAATGGTGCAAAAATGAAGGAAAAATTTGATAAATATTGGGGTGAATGTAATTTATTAATGGCTGTTAGTTCAGTTTTGGATCCTAGATGCAAAATGCGATTACTTGAATTCACTTTTCCAAAACTTTATACGGCATTTGAATCAGAGAGTAATATTAGAGAGGTGCAAAAGCTTTTGTACGCAATTTACAAAGAATATGCAGATGCAGCTGTTGAAAAGCTTCAAGGATCAAAATCTAACTCTGAATCTCAATCTTGCAACAACACAACTCAAAATAATAGACAGCATGCTACCTTTTCATCTGGATGGTCTGAATTCTCATCTTATTTAAAAGAATTTGAAATGGTACAACCTGAAAAATCAAGCTAGATGTGTATCTAGAGGAAGGGTGTCATAGGCATAATCCAAATGATGCATTTGATGCTCTTGGTTGGTGGAAGTTTAATACATGCAAATTTTCAGTGTTGTCAACTTTGGCTAGAGATATATCAGCAATACTCATTACCACAGTAGCTTCAGAGGCAACCTTTAGTGCTGGAGGTCGTGTTATTGACAAATATCGTGCTTCTTTAGCTCCTACAACTGTAGAAATGATGATGTGTGGTGGAGATTGGTGTCGAAAACGACATAGAGTGACTAAAAAGACTAAGGTATGCTACTGAAAGATTTGACTTTCTTGTTTTACCTCCTAACAGAAAGTATATTTTTTAAAAAAATAAATGATACATATTATTTTTATCATTGTAGGTTGAAAAATAAGTTTTTACAATTGACTTGGCCATAGATTAAATGAATCATTCTGGGTTGAAACTTAAAAAATCTGTCTTACCATTGAGGTATAAATTCAGTTTAATGTTTAACCTTTTATATTTGAGTTTTCTAACTATTGTAACACTCATACATTTGATCTTGTAATGTTTTGCACAGATTGAAGAGGTAAGTATCAAACTTTTTTATTTTATGAAGCTTTTGTTGCTAAATGGAAATTGCTAGTAGCTTAATTGGGATATGCGTGGCAGATTGAAGATGGGAAGAAGTACTATTTTCTAAACTGGGAAATGTAATAGCAGAGTGATCAAGCTGGGTGGCAATTAACATTATGAACATTTTATTTTGATCAGTTTGTGTTTGTTTTTCTGAATTGGAAAATGTAGTGATAGATTGCAGTATGATCTTTTTATTTCATCAGTTTGTTTTTGTTTTCTGATGGGAAATGTAGTGACAAATTGAAGCTAAGCTTGAGATTTGTAAAATTTTCAGTTATCATTTGGGCTTTCTAATCTTTTAATATGGAAATATTATTTGCCTACTTGTTAAAAATATCATAGTGCAGTGGGTGCAATAAACACCATATGGAATGTACCAATACTTCATCAAGGTAGGTCTTATTATAATATTTTCTTTTCACTTTTCCGATTGGATGCTTGAAGCCCTAGAATCATACTGTCATACAGTGTTCTCGAGTTTTTGTATTCACTTCCTTTCCAGGTGGTTCCTACTGTATACACTGACATAAATGGACACACTATCCAGACCAATCGGGTAACTTTGATTCTTAGATTCACAATTTTTGTATTTTGTAATTATTATACAGTGATTCTTTTGATGCTATCCAAATGCTTGTGTGATTGTGCAGTTTTCAGTGACAGAGCATTTCAGGAATGACGATACTGGTCGGCTACACTCTGCTCCAGGAGTGTTTTTCTTTTATGACCTTTCTCCAATTAAGGTAACACTTCTATGTGCATTGGTTTAACTGTTGATTGATTTGATACCCTCACAAAGTTGGTCATATTAGCATTTATCATTTTTGTCATAATTTATCCATCAATGTTTTACTATCTTTATTCACTTTAAACTGGAACTTTGGCTTCTGCATCCACTACCATGATGTACCACCACTTTAAACTGGAAATTTGTTGTGGGTAAAACCTCAGCCTTTTGTGGTGACAGCTTTTTCTTTCGATTGCATGCAGATCTCTCTATGGTTTGTCATATGGTGGAAGCCAATTGGTGCCATGGTCATTGTCTCCAAGATATTCTTGGCAGGTTTGCTTCTTATTACTGTATTTTTCTATGTCCCATTTTAATCAATGTAAACTACAAGGTATTATGGAAACATATTCTTCTTTGGCAGTTGTCTCATTGCTTGCTGCTCTTGCCTTTCTTCTATATGGAGGGAGGTATGTTCATTTTTATCTGCCTTATGAACAGATGCATACTAGAGATCTTCAATTTTTTGTTTTCATCATTCTTTTTTCTGTAACATGTTTGGGGAATTAAATCTCATCAATTCACCGTTTGTTTGCTGGTCTCTGGTATGATTTCTTTAGTTTGCATATGTTTCCACCGTATCCAGTTTAGCCAAGGGAAGGCTTGGGCCTTTGCTTTTTCAATATTATGTGTTTACATATTTGAAAGCTTATTGGTTTGGGCCCACATGCAATTCCTAGTTTCTGAGAAACCTAAAATTAGTAAGCAAACATGCCTATAGAGGGAAAAAAATGTCTTATATGTTACTAAACCATTTTTTGCTATATGAATACACAATGCTTTATTCTTATAGTTCCTTTTGGATTTGGTAAAACTCATGGTGATATTAGGTATAAGAGTGCCTTTTCTGATTGTTATGACTTACAAATGCTTCACAAACTTGGTAGGGAATTGTCGAGGGGTTGGTTTTAATATCAAAAGCATTAATGCATGTTTTAGTCCGGCTAGTTACAATGCATTACTAAAAGTTATGCAAAGGCTCTACTCATTTTGGTGATTCATGTTTTGTTGTCTTTGTCATGCATAATATCTAAAAACAGACAACAAACTTCTGAGACAAATAAACTCAAACGTGATGTTCTCATCAATTTCTTAAACGTGATGTTCTCATCAATTTGTTTAAAGTTCCACCACTTTAATGGGCCATATTTGTTGAGAACTCAATCCCAGATTGAATCGTAGATCCCTCATCATAATATCTTTTGCTAGAACAAATTGTCAATTCCCACATAAATTGTATTATTTTGCTTCATCCTGAGGAGACAATATTAGTGATATGCTTCTATATGTTCATATAAAAGATGATTGTTGGTTTGCAAACCTGCAAAATTGATTTTTCTTATCCTGGTAGCTTGGAGCTTGCATCAACCTGGATATTATTCACGAATTCCTTTCCACTTGCAGGTATATTCACTGTTTCCGGAATACTAGATGCATTCATCTATCACGGCCAAAGAGCAATCAAGAAGAAAATGAAAATGGAAAATTCAACTAATGGTCTGTGTACCAAACCACCTACGCACCGATCGAAAAGCCTTCTCTGACCTTTGCAGACATTCAAAGCCCAAGTCGCTAATCACCATTCTGTTCTCATGTCACTAAGTTTCTAAATAGGGTCAGAACAGTAGGTCCTTCTTTACCATCTCTTCGCAGCTCAAGAGGTCCATTGTGTTATGCAATTTTACACTGTGCTAAATGATTGTCGATGTCATATTCATGTCACCTTGAGCATACCATTTTAATGTAAATTGATTAGATTAGAATAATTTTGTTTTACTTATTTTTATTTTGTCGTATATAGTTTTAATGTAAATTAATCAGATTTGAATAATTTGAATGGAGCTTAAATTCTAGTCATTTGGAGTTAATGTTCGATTTTGTTCGAATCATAGTTCGAATAAATTGAATCGAATTCGAATTCGAATCCATTTCGAATCGAGTTCGAGCTAATGTTAACTAGTATTTTCAAACATCGAATCGAATTCGAATAGTATATATATCAAACTCGAATCCGAATATTAATAATTTTGTAATATTCGGTTCGATTCGATTCGTTTGCACCTCTACTTGTGAGTGGGGCTTTAGTCCCACATTGAGAGTTTTAAGGTAAAATGTTTGGTTTATATTGTATCACAAGCATGATAGTTGTGAACAAATGCTAGGGGAGAGTCTCTCTCTCACGCGTGGGTGCGTAGGGGGGAAGCAAATCCAAGGCCCCGATTTGTACTGAACCAAATGAACTCGTGTGCGTGCACGACCCGCGCACGTCGAATGTCCGACCGGTCGGGGCAAAATTTGTCCAAGCAAATAAACCAGCATTTTTGCCAAAATTTGTCCAAGCAGATTAATGTGCGAGATCTGGTCGGGTAAATGACAGTAAATGACGATTAATTCGTCATTGAATATTGTGGGGCTGAGCCTATATAAGAAGGTCATGACCGAGAGCAAATGACACAGACGCTACAAAATTCTCCTCCACTCCACCTCATTCCCGACCTCCGTTGATAGCAGTCAAGTACCTTCTCAGTTCGCCACGAGCAACGAGTGCTTCGTTGTGCCCATGGTCTGCTGTTGTATCCTAAGAGACAGAAGTCCATTTGAGTCTCGAAGCACCGCCGGAGGAGGACGAATTTGTTTCAAGGAAACTGTGCTTCGCAGGCCTCAACAAATTCTTGTTCGGTTGGGAGACGCCCGACTATTGCTCGGGAGCTCACTCAGTCATTCCGCTGGGGAGCTCACTCGGTCATTCCGCTCGGGAGCTCACTCGGCCATTCGCTCTGGAGCTCACTCGGCCACGTGGGAGCTCACTCGGCCACTCGAGAATTCCGCTCGGGAGCTCACTCAGCCACTCGGGAGCTCACTCGGCCACTTGGGAACCTCACTCGCGAGATCACTTGGGAGCTCGGGAATTTCGCTCGGGAAATTGCAGACTGTATAAAAAGTAGCTCAGGCCACTCAACAGAGATAAGTTGAAATTAATTTATGTAATTTCAATTTACTATAAATTCTCCCATTTCTTCCAACAGATATATGGGTTTTTATGAGTGTTTCCTAATTTATTTTGATGACCTATAAAAAAAACTTTAATAGAATTGGTCAGCTTCAAAATTAATTAATATAAAAAAAGAATAACATAGATATTTACCATAAGAGCACACAAACCAATTATCCATATTCATGTTTTTTTTGTGTGTGTAATCCATACATCCAATTCTTTAAATCGACTATGAGAATAGTAGACTATGAGAATAGTAGGTTATAGTTGGGTTTCGAGGCTTAAATCCATTGATTATTTATTGGAAAACCTGACTATTACATCATTATCCCAAGGGCAACACATTCATGCGTTTAACTCTCATGTATCTTTGCATGGAAATCAAAAGCATGGATGTGATGAGTTTTTACATCAATGCTATGAGTAAGGCACATTGACGCCATCGTGGAAACCTTTAACTCAAGGAACTCACACTTAAAGCTTCGAAGGAAATCTCGAACCCTAAGGAACTCACACAAAATTCTAAAGCTCTTTCAATGATATAGCTAGATAACCAAATCTTTGGTGCCAGGTGAGACAAATGGACGAAGCTAATATTGGTTGGCTTCGAATTTGTTTTATTGTGGCAAAAGACGAAACGCTCTTAACGTCACCGTCAGTCCACCTCGGGATCAACACGGAGAAGGTATCCCTTACCATCTCAACTATGCCCGTGGAGACATATGTTGGACCAGGTAGCAGTAGGGATGGCAATGGGTCGGGTTCGGGTCGGATTCTATATCCTCCGTACCCATACCCATCGGGTATCGGATATCCATCGGGTATATCCATACCCATTAAAGGATCGGATATCTTGTATACTAATAATTTTTTTTCTTTTTATCCAACTATATCATTGAATAAAAGTACATTATAATTAACATTAATGTTAAAAAAAATATATATCTATAATTTTAAAAATAGATTAAACATATATATAATCTATTTCTAACATTAATACAAATTATTAGTAGGTTTTGGGAGAAAATTTTTTAATATATATATGTTTTTTTTATTTAATCGGGTATTCGGGTCGGATATCAGGTATTGGTAGTCCCTCCATATCCTCCTCCATTCGGGTCGGATGTCGGATTCTCCGTCGGATTCGGGTAAAATTGACATCCCTAGGTAGCAGACAAACCTGGGATCACCGACCAGACCCTACGGAAATTTTCCACCAATCACCAGGATAAATCAGAAAGTGCTCGCGGTTGACAATTTAGAAGCTCAACGTCACAGGATTCATGCCTCATTTGAAAGAAAAATTCATATAAAATACGTCATAATTAAAAATCGAATCACGAATACCTACCAAATAGGCCTTTTACTAAAGCTTCAAATTTGTTTTATGTCGATTAATAAGGGGGCGAATAACGTTCAACGTAAAAAATTATATATATATATATATATATATATATATATATATATAATTTATGAGAAGAAATATTGATTTATGAAAAAATAAAAAATCTTAAAAATGAAAGACGCCTCAAGTCCTGTCGCGCACATGCATGCAATCAGAGCGCGCCGGAGAACAGCGGTTCGGATCCTCTGCGCCGAAAACTCCCTGCGCCTCTGTGCCGAGCAGAAAACGACAAAAAAAAGTCGCGTGCATTGCGCGTGACTTCGCCCAAAAATCACACACATCCTAAGACTTCGTCCACTCGACATTTCCGAACCCTCCGTGCCCTAATCCCTCGCGTTTTCCTGCTCCCTGCTCGCCGAGACGCGTTTTCCTGCTCCCTGCTCGCCCTGCTCGCCGTTGCTCGCCGTCGCGAAGTCTCCTGCTCTCCCAGCGTCGGCGTCGCCGTCGTCTCACGCGTGCAAGCTCCGCCCCCCCCCCCCCCTTCTCCCCTTTCCCCGTCGCCGTCGTCTTTGCACCATTTCTTGTAGGTTGGTTTTTTTAATCTGGTCAAGCGAGCAAGAGACCAATCAAATCATCTTTGGGTTGCAGAGGCAACTGAAAACTCTACCTTTTTTGCATGTTATAATCTTCCCAGTAATTGTCATCTGAAGGCAGATGCAACATTTGCTCAGGGCTGGGCAAACTTATCTTCCTCAGTATGTTTGGGAAAGATGATTAAGTTTTGAATTCTTTTATGATCTCAAGAAAAATTCCTGACGCTTTGACTTTGAGCAGATCGTTCAGGGGCTGAAGGAGAGAATTCAAAATCCCTCAACGAAATTGATTTTTATTTTATGTTCTGTTTTTTTTAATTTGCAGTAGAATTTAACGTCAGAATTTTATTGTAGTAGAAATTAACTGCAGTAGAATCACCAGTTTAATTGCATGTTTCATGAGATTACACCAGTTTGGAATCACTTCTACTGCAAACTTAAAAAAAAACAGAACATAGTTTTGATTTTGATTTTGATTTTGATTTCTATGTTCTGTTTTTTTTTTTGAAGTTTGCAGTAGAATTTACAATCAAATGCATAGTGATTGTTGATTTTGATTTTGATTTCTATGTTCTGTTTTTTTTTTGAAGTTTGCAGTAGAATTTACAATCAAATGAATTTTCTTGTAAAATAGTATTTGCATCTCTGTTGGCATTGTAAAGTTTAGGGACTTCGCATATGATGGTTGTAATTTTTCAGGATTAAACTAAGTATCATGGAGGGTGAATCTACGAGTTGTCGTTGGTTGAATTTTCAAGCAAATGAAGAGTGCTTTGAATAAAACGAAGGCTATCAAGATGGTAGGGATGATGAAGGTAATAAGGAATCATATTGAGACTTCATTAAGCTTTATATACCTTAAATTTTGCATAGTTTGATTAATTTTTTTTATTGTTTTATTGATTTTAAAGGGTTGAATAATGAAAATAATACAGAGATTTCTCAGCCATTTGTCACAAAAGAACTGATGCCAACAATGGGTATGGAATTTCTAACAGAAGAGGAAGCCTATGACTTTTATTTGAAATATGCTAAACAAGTTGGATTTGGCATAAGAAGGGCTAGAACTCATAAAGATCAAGATGGTAATATAGTTGACAGAATGTTTTGTTGTAGTGCACAAGGTAAAAGGGGAAAAGACAAACGAGATATTTATGTGAAACAAAGTCGTCCTGAAACAAGGTTTGATTGTAAGGCTAATCTGAAGATTAAATGTTTAGATGGCAAGTTTAGTGTGGTGCAATTTGTTAAAGAGCATAATCATTATTTTTCAAGTCCAAACAAAACACATCTCTACAGATGCCATAGGAATATATCTTCTTCTGCAGCGATACAAATTGAGATGGCAAGTGATGTGGGAATCCCACCAAAAGCATCTCATGATCTTATGGTGAGACAAGTAGGTGGCAGGGAGAATTTAGGTTTTATTCCTGAAGATTATAAAAATTACTTGCGATCCAAAAGAACAAGAAAGATGAGAGTTGGGGATACAGGAGGTGTACTGGAATATTTACAGAAAATGCAGTTCGATGATCCAAATTTTTTTAATGCTATTCAAGTTGATGATCAGGCAAGGCTTGGACAAGGCCCTCGTCCTGCAGGTCCCGGTGCAGGTCCCGGTGCTAATTAGTTCCGAAGAATATGCTTTCAAGGTATCTTAACCAAATCATTAACTGACATCTTAATTAGCACTCTAGAGCTTTAATTCTTTTTAACTGCACACTATTCGGAATAACAGATCCTATCTGGCTTTACAAGATATATTTTCATCAGCTATTATGCAATTGTTACGCATAAACTAGTTTGCCAATTTCAGAGTTTTTGCAATTTTTATTCATGCAAATATTGATGTTAAGTTACTTAGTTCTTCAGATTCAGAGATGAGTAATTTGAATGCAGTCTTATGTGCAGAAGCAATTCTAAGTTTGACCTTAATTGCAAGCTACATTGTGCTAATTTCTATTACAACTGCTTTGCGTGTTGATTCACCTAATTTTTTCCTACTGTTATTAATGTTTGTCATCATATTATACTTTACTTTTACTTTGCGTGTTGATTCACTTAATTGCAAGATCACTGCATTGGCCCCAAGCAGCATGAAAATAAAGGTTGTGGCTCCACCCGAGAGGAAGTACAGTGTCTGGATTGGTGGCTCTATCTTGGCCTCACTGAGTACATTCCAGCAGGTAAGCTCTAGCCAACTTATGTTCGCACCTTTTTCCACATCATCATCTTTAGCCAAATGATATTTGTTCTTTGTCGCAGATGTGGATTTCGAAGGCAGAGGATGAAGAATCTGGTCCTGCTATTGTTCATCGGAAGTGCTTTTAGATGCTCTGGAGTTTATAAATTAGTCTGTTCCTGATTTTGGGTTTGCTTTGTTTTCCTTTCTAGCTGTAATACTAGTTGGTTGTCTTGCTGCATCACTCGTTGGTTAATATGTCAAGCACGTCTACTTGGAAGTTGAATCAGTTGGAATAGTTTGAAGACTATGATTATATTTTGTAAGTTATTTTATAATAGATTCTCTCTGGATCTCTGATCGATTGTAGACGTTCCGAAGTTTGTTTTATATATTCTCTCTGGATCCTTTTGAACATTGAACTGATCGATTTTTATTTTATATATTATATTTTATAGACCTTCCAAAGTTTGTTGACATTTTAAATGTATAGTTGAAAATGCAACTCTTATTGGCAAAACTCAAACGGCAGTATGTTGAAGTTTGGTGCGTGTAGATTATGTTCTGCCAGTTAAAGTGATGTATTCCGCGGTAGTCCTTCAAGGCTTCAAAACTAAATCTTTTTATTTTATCTGCAGCAAGACAAGACTTTTACTAGACTATTATTGCATATTCTGATCAATTTTTTTAGATTGATTTCCAAAGTTCAAAATAGACGTATTTTTGCAATTCCCTTTGAGGAATGCCTGAAAGGTAGTTTACTTGTAGTTATTTCAGTGCAGTATTTGATGTTCTAAACCTGACAATAATGCTTCATTAGAGTTGAAGTTCTGGTGCCTTGTATGTTTTATCATTGTGTTGTTTTACTATGTAGCAGAAAAAATATATCAAGCCTTTATATAAATCAATTAAGGCCTTAAGTGAAATGTCGATACATGCATCCAGTCTAGTAAGCAAGTTCCATCTACATATTTGATACACAGGCAAAATCCATAAACTGGCCAAACGAAATTAATTTCTGAAAAGATATCATAATCTCATCTAGAAGAGAGATCAAACTCAAGTTGTTCAAAAAACACAAGGCAGATACAAGCGAAACATGACACTTTTCAACATCTTGCAGAATACAGACTTGAACGAACGGCAGTTTAGTCAAAAACATCATCATCGTCATCTGGAAGGGGTTGAGCAGCAGCTTGAGCCAACTCTGCTTCGTGCCTGAAAAGTGAAAATCGCAAGTCGTATGTAAATGGCACTAAGGCAGTTGAGCTACAGATTGAATGACAGTAGGAAGGCGACAGCCAGGCAAAGCCATCCACGCATTGCCCAGACGACTACTAAGGAGGAACAGATTTATTAACAGAGCATGCCTTAATCCTACGATATTTTATGTACAAATACGTAAAGTGTTAAGATTAGCTTACTGTTACTGTGAAATCAGATCAATATGGACTTCAGGAGGTGCAAGAGCAGGTGATTCAACAAAGTGAAGATTGGGATCCCTGAGATTGCAATCAACATATTTACCTTGTAAAGACAAAAGCAATAATATTTCTAAATCTACAATTTGTGTTCATCTTACCCTGCCAGTTTCCGAGCAAGATGAAGGAAGGGCTTCTCAAAGTTGTAATTGCTCTTTGCAGAAATCTCATAGTATTGGAGGTTCTTCTTTCTGTGGAATGTAACTTGCTTTTGCCTTGACCTGCCTGCTCTTCACATCAACCTTATTGCCACAGAGAACAATTGGAATGTTTTCACAGACCCTGGAAACATAACAGATAGGACAATTGAAGGTCTGAAATGGAACATTTTTGTATGTTAGCCTGGCAGTGACATCAAACATGAGGATGGCACACTGGCCATGGATGCTGTCAAGAATGACGGCACAAAAACAAAGATACTATACTCACGCACTCTTCTCAGCCTGTAATCTTTTATTACAACAAAATTTAAGATACAGTCACAACTGCAAATTTCTGCATAAATTGTTTCTAGATAATAGGGTCAACTAAAATGGGCACAATATTATATGGGAAAACACCAAAGCCAGCTGCAAATTGACCCCTTGCAACAAAGCCAGCTGCAAATTGACCCCCCTGAACTTGAGAAGCAGACTGCAAGAGTGAAGAAATCCATTGGTAAGATTAAAGAAAAAAACACAAGCAAGTAAAGTGATAATCAATGAACACTGTAATGTAAACATGAAAAGAACAGTTATAAGTATATACAAAAAAGGAAGAGCTAAATCTTAAATATGAATATTTACATAACTGGTAAATACTAGACAAATACTTTACCATACTAACACCTTTACTTTTTTTTCATACACTAGATCACAAATACAGAGGTACAGAGAATTTCAAATGAGCTTTAGACATTTTTATTTCAGCACAAGAATGAAGCTACAACAATTCCAAAAGAAAACAGGCATGAATAAAAATTAAGGCGCATATGTAGTTCGAAAACAATAATAGCTGAATAATTCACACAATATATTTCAACCATACTATTACTAATGTACCATCCCAATCTTTTAGAACATGTTTCAGAATAATGATACCTTGCTAAAATAACAAAAAAAAACAGAACATAAAAATTCTAATTTGCAACAGAATTAGAACATCAAAAATCACTACTGCAAATTCTATTTTACAATAAAATTCTGACGTTAAATTCTACTGCAAATTAAAAAAAACAGAACATAAAAATAAAAATTAATTTCGTTGAGGGATTTTGAATTCTCTCCTTCAGCCCCTGAACGATCTGCTCAAAGTCAAAGCGTCAGGAATTTTTCTTGAGATCATAAAAGAATGCAAAACTTAATCATCTTTCCCAAACATACTGAGGAAGATAAGTTTGCCTAGCCCTGAGCAAATGTTGCATCTGCCTTCAGATGACAATTACTGGGAAGATTATAACATGCAAAAAAGGTAGAGTTTTCAGTTGCCTCTGCAACCCAAAGATGATTTGATTGGTCTCTTGCTCGCTTGACCAGATTAAAAAAACCAACCTACAAGAAATGGTGCAAAGACGACGGCGACGGGGAAAGGGGAGAAGGGGGGGGGGGCGGAGCTTGCACGCGTGAGACGACGCCGACGCCGACGCTGGGAGAGCAGGAGACTTCGCGACGGCGAGCAGCGGCGAGCAGGGCGAGCAGGGAGCAGCGGCGAGCAGGGCGAGCAGGGAGCAGGAAAACGCGAGGGATTAGGGCACAGAGGGTTCGGAAATGTCGAGTGGACGAAGTCTTAGGATGTGTGTGATTTTTGGGCGAAGTCACGCGCAATGCACGCGACTTTTTTTGTCGTTTTCTGCTCGGCACAGAGGCACAGGGAGTTTTCGGCGCAGAGGATCCGAACTGGGAGAACAGTGGTAATAAATAAATAAATAAATTATGTATTTAAGATTAATCATGAAATATTAATTTTTAAAGGAAAAATAAAAAAAATTTAAAGTGGAAGGTGCCTCAAGTTTTGTCGCGCACAGGTATATTACTTTTCTCAAAGCTAATTGATTTGGTCAAATTAGAAGGATTAGATAATCTGATTAGTCTAGCCAAACCGGTTGACTCAATCCAACTGAATTATATTAGGCCTAGTGATCATACTCAATCTACCTGGCCCATCTAGCTCAAATTAACCGATTTATTTAACTCTATTAAGTTGATTGTTCCAACAACTTGATTAGTCACCCGACTAATTTATCATGAAAATATGCAAACGCTCGTATTAAACGTTTTCATGGTCGACCTCATAATAAAACAAAAAAACTGATAAATTATTTGTCATAATCACGGCTCAAACTCTTTACCATACAAATCTATCATTGGACACCATTTTCAGCCCGGAGCCTAAACAATTATTCTAATGAATGGGATTGGAGTGGAGAGGCCACTCAATCACACACTTCTTCAAGTAGAGTCAGACAAAAGCAATGAGACCCCGTTACTCTCTTTGAAGCCGAGTCATGCACTATTATTTGTATTTTTTAAAGCAAGTGTAAATAATTAATATGTCTCGTCACCATCACTCATTATTCATTCTTCTGTTCATTGGCTTTCGATAGCTTCTGAACGAGTAGGGGACGCCATTGATCACTGGGGCCCTCGAGTGGTATTAACAACTATGAAATCAAAATTAATACGGTACGAGTTAAAAATTAACCAATTTGGTCCATTGGAAAAAATTATCCTCCCTACTTGATAAATTATTTACATTCACTTCATGATAAATTGAGTATAAAAAAATAAAAATTCAATATACATTCTAAAAATTTAAGTATAAATTATTTAAAATTAAATATTAATATAAAAAATTTGAGTATAAAATTTTGATGACCCCTCGTAAAAATCTTGATGTAATGGATGCAACTTGACATACTTAAATTTCTAAATTTTATACTCAAATTTATTCAAATAATGCTCAATCTAAATTAATTCGTACTTAAATTTTTACAATGTGTACTGAAATTTTTATTATATACTAAAACAATATATACTCAAATTTTTTCAAATAATACTCAAATTTTTAAATTAGTACTCAATCTCAGAAAATTTATACTCAAATTTTTATCATGTATATTAAATTTTTACTCTTTTATATTAAAAAAAATAACACATAAAACTGTCCTATCAATCTCATCAGGGAGTGCATGCAAAGAAATTTTGAGTTGGGAAGTGCATCCAAAGCTCAATTTGATGTTGGAGAGTTTTCTCAAATTTTCTCTTAAAAATTCTTACTCAATAATTAAAATAAAAAAGAAAGCAGTATTAGTTGAAAATAAATAAATAAATAAACGCATCCAAAAACTCATGAATCATCAGTAAAGTGACTTTAGGGTTGCAAACAACCAGTTACCCTGAGAAGAAGAGAAGGCAAATTAAACCGATTGAAATAATAAAAGATAAAAAATTTAATCTCGTCGACGTCAATACAAAAGGGCCAACTGTAGTGGTCTAGATAATAATAAAAGATGGTTAATGCAACCTTTGACCGGTTCAACTCCCGGCCGGATTTTCAACGGCCAGTCCTAGATACTTATCTTACTTTGGATGTGATAACAGCATACAAGACAATGATATCTCAACAAGAAAAAAAAATCAAATTTAGAGGTAATAAAGCATCTAAATCACTAATGAGATGAGGCAAAAATATCCAAAGAATTATCTAATTTACTAATAAGAATCAATTAACGGACATAAGCTAAATGAAACACAGCACAAACTAAAACAATAATTGTCTGCGATGGAATGGTGAAATCGAGATTTAACTCCAAGATCCAAAAGCGTCTTCATTTGTAAGGATGGAAATGTGATAGCAATTAAAAGAAATAAACTTGCGTTCTAAAGTTGATGTTCATTTGCATTACACAAAGGAGATGTGAAAAGAATAAAAACCTTTTGACAAATTTGCTCATTGCCATTACTAACTAACACAAAGGAGAAGCGAACAGACGAAAAACCTTTTGGCAAATTTTCCCTTAATCTCCCACCTAAGGTTAGGGTTACTTTCGAGGGAAAGGAGAGGTTAAGGTAGGAAAAGAAATTTACGGTATTTGCCTTAAGCTTTCCATCATTCCTTCCACTTTCCAACGTCCCAATTTTTCTCTAGAAGCAAAGATTGCCAAGAGTGAATGGAAGTTATGAGTCTTTAACTCTTGACTAATAAACTTCTACATGTTCTCAAAGTCATTTGACTTCCCTTTTTTTTTCATATTCAACATCGACAAAACTAATCAATGGTCATGAACCAATAATTTTCACTCTCAAGTATCCTAGTTAATGAATACATCACCCAAAAAAAACGTGAGCTTGAACCATTTAATACTATACTGAGAATAGGTGTGAATGAATGTGAGTTTGGGCAAAAATTAATTTTTCTAAAACCGAAGATGGTAAGTAGTGAGAATATGAGTTTAAAACAATTTACAGGGTGCGCAAACACAGAAGACTACATGAAAACTTTAAAATGATCAAACTTTTTACAATACAAATATGTAAATGAAAGCCAATTTAGAGACACTAACATTTAAAATCAAGTTGGATAGAGTAACATTTCTTGCATTTCCAATCAGAGGGCCAAAGTTTGCTTCCTAGTTTTATGGAGAACTGGCTAGATCATCTTTTTTTACCTTTTACAATAATGCTTCAAAAACATATTGATGTATTGACCAACATTAGTCTCCAAAGTTAAAGACGCAAAAGATGAAAGATTCTATGCTTCTTGCTATAAGAACTTGAGAATTTTCCAAATGAGAGCTCTAAACTCTAAGAGTATCACATCAAAACTTATATGTATATCATCAAATACTGCTTTGTTAGTTCACAGCAAAAAATTGAGGTTGGAACATATTGTAGAAACAACAGATGCAATCAAACATAACTTTTTTTTTCTTTCTTGACATAAAGGAATCTAATTTGAAGGCTTTCAGATACACATAATAGATTTTCAGGGACAAGCATTTTCGCCCTTATCATCAAATGCTAAGTTCTTAAAACAGTTAACTATTTGTACACAGTACACTAGCTAGCGCATAAGGATAAGGATGAAGCTGTAGAAGTAGCTAGACTCTGGCAAAGAAATGGATTACCTCTGGCGAAGGCAGCTACAGAAAACCATGTCTATGGAGACATCAGGGATCTCCCAACCGAGGGTTTGGTACTTGCACCCCCGGCGAGGTCGGTAACTGTAGCCCTGGTGCCGCCATCATCATCTGATAGGTCGTCTGCGGCGACGGCAGGCATCCGAACCCCAGTGGCGAGCTAGGAGGCGGGAGCATCGGCGCCACCGCAGAGGATGGGGCATAGACCGGAAACCCGGAGCTGCCGCCGCGGAGGCGGCGCATGTAAGCTGAGATCGGCGACTCGGCCGCAGCGCTAACTGTAGGAAGCGGCGGCAGCGGGGACAGCAGCGGCCGCGTCCAAGGATCCACGGCCGGCAGCGGCAGTCCTGAGACCATGGGCGGGGGAGGACGAGGGGTGAGATGGGCGAGCGGCGGCGGGCGGATGCGGTGGAGACGGGAGGTCGGGGGGACGGGCGGGGGAACGAGGGATGCGTTCGAAGAAGGACGAGGAGGGTGCGGCGGCGGAGGCATCTCCGCAGGCGGAGGGCGGATCTGGCTGTGAGCGGGTGACCCGGTGAGCTTTTGGACGACGTCGCGGAAATCGTTCTTGTCGATGTTGTAGACCGGCGGCTGCGGCTGGTACGGCGGGCCGCCGCCGCAGCTACCACTGGCACTCGCCGGGACCTCCGGAGAAGCTACAAGCTTTTCAGCCACCGGGTTAGGGTTGGGGCTAGGGTTTCTGGGAAGGGGCTTGGAGATCTTGTAAGAGGCTCTGTTCAGGGCCTTGAGCGAGCCCGGCAAGCTGTTACTAACGGCCTTACTGACGCTGATGCCGCTGCTACTCGAGGAGTTCGGATTCGCGGCGCCAACGTCGGCGACGGCGGCGGCGACGGTGGTGGCGGAGGCAGCAGCAGAGGAATGGTTGGCGTTCTCCATCGTTATCTGGAATCGCTTTGTGCGTTAGAATCTCGTTTTGTTTTGTTTCTCCTCCCCGAAAGAAACGAGAGGAAAAGAAAAGTCTGACTGAACATTTACTTCGTAGTACATTATTTTCAACAAATTACGCAAGACACCCTTGGAATCAAGTTTCAGCCTGGATGGAAAACATAATGCGAGTAATTGAATCAATGAATGTTCTTCTATTTTTTAAGTACCTTGTTTACTTGAAATGATGGAAATATTAATGTGAAAACAAATAAATGGCCTTAGGCACTTATGACATATTCATTTTGAATTTATGCTACATACTGTGTGGTATCAATGAGAAAAGGACAAGCATTTTTCTTAGATAGGTTAAGGTTGATTTGTACAAGAGATAGAAAATGAATGCTATAGGTTGATAATTGATAATAGTCTGACTCGAACTTGAATATTGACAATATGACGATGTAATTGGCATTAGTTGATTTAGTTGTGGATAAGTTGATGGTTGGAGTAACTGTGAAATATGAGAAAGGGACGGAATCAAGATGAGGGCGCGATGATAATAGTGCAAGAGGTATAGTAGTATAGAAATAGGACGAACAGTGGGCAATGGTATGGTTGTGCCCTTTCAATGTATATCTTTCATCACATAATATAAAATTTCTAATTCTGTACAGGGTGAAAAAGGAAATAATAAGCACCAAAAGTGATAAAAAGTGAAATGTTCGTCCCTAATGCCTCTTAACTCTAATGACAATCTATCAATATCTTACCATCTCAGCTATGTCTATGGGAGTTAAAATTGTCGAATAAAATTTTTTATAGTGACCAATCTCACCGTACCCCATATTCAAAAACCCTCCTAAGGGATTTTTAGAGGTACGATTCCACTGTCAAGATAACACCTCAATCAATAGACCCCTCAAAGAGGGGATTTATTTGTTACTAAGAGTACTCGAACCCGAACCCTCAGGCAATAAATGACTCCATGCTTACCATTTAAGATAAGTCATTTGACATAAAATTGTCCGGGTAAAATTTTTATAGTGGCCAGTCCCACCGCCGAAACGATCCATATTCAGAAATTTCCTAAAAATTTTTTTAAGATACTATTCTAATATGTTAAGAGATATCAATGTCAAGATAATATCTCGATCAATAGACCCTTTAAAAATGGGACTTATTTGTTGTTAAAAGGACTAGTGATTGAGGATGTTGAAGGGATGTGTTTGAGGTGCCATAATTGATAAGGAGAAAAGAGATATTTAAAAAGGATATGCATGGAGTTGTGTTTTATCTCCATCCTCCAAAGTAAACGGGATGTAGGATGGTATTATCTTGAGCCACTATTTGTTTTTTTTAGAATAGATAATATTGATTAACATTAGAGATTATTATTATTATATTATTATAGATATAGTTATTTAATATGATTATTATAATTATAATTATTGTCATTTAATTAAATTTAATTCAGAAGGGAAAAGCAGTGTGAAAACCTCCTTCAAATCCGATGATTGGGCGGTGCTCCGCCAAGCTCGTCGCCCTCCCCAAACATCCTCTCCCCTCCTCCAATCTCTCTCCTTCCAACCTCCCCAATAACGAACTAACGCAATTGATTCCTTCCGGCGAACTCCGCAGCTAGCTAGCTAGCCCTCCCTCTTCCTCCATGATCATTGCTTCTGTTTCCCACCAAATTGATGCCATAGCTGCGAGCAGGGGAATGGCGATGGGAGGAGAGGCCGAGGTGGTGCAGCTCCGGGAACACCTGCACAAGCTCACGCAGGAGCGGTGCCAAGCCCTCGAACAACTCGAAGAGATGCAGCGGAAGATGATGGCGCAGCGGGAGAGCCAAGTCCGATCGGAAGCCCGCGTCGACGAGCTCGAGGACGAGCTCAAGAATTCCAGGGCGTCCGAGCGCCACCTGCTCGAGTCCTTGGCGTCCCAAACGAAGCAGCTGGAGCAGACCAAGATCCTGCTCGAGGAGATGAAGCTCGAGCTCAGGACGCTCAGCGCTGCGTCGAGCTCGCCTCGCCATGGCAAAAACGAGGCCGCCGCGCTGCAGACAGAGCTCCGCCTCGCGCTGGCGGCGGAGGAGAAGAGCAAGCGCGCCATGGACGGCCTGGCGCTCGCGCTCAAGGAGGTCAGCACCGAGTCGGGCAGGCTTAAGGGCGAGTTGGAAGCCGCGCGCGGCGAGTCGGAGCGGTTCGGAGTCGCGCTCCGCAGCGCGGAGGCGGAGGCGGAGCGGCTGAAGGCGGAGGCAGAGGAGTCGGTAGCGGCGTGGCTGGAGAAGGAGGCCGGGTTCCTGGAGTGCATCCAGACGTCCGACGCGGAGCTGGAGGCGGCCCGGCGGGACTGCACTCGCGCGGAGCGCAAGCACAGGTTGGCAGTGGACGAGGCGACCAACCTCCGAGACATCGTGAAGCAGGCCATCAAGGAGGCCTCGGTGGTGAAGGAGGCGCTGGAGATCGCACGGCGGGAGAACGCGAAGCTCCATGACGTGCTGGAGGCGGTGCGGCGGGAACTGCAGGAGGCCAAGGCCCGCGAGGCCGCCGCGCTGCGCAGCTTCGGAGACATAAAGCGCATGCTCGTTTCCCCGGCGGCGCCCACCGAGCCAGCGGCGCAGGCGAAGCGGATAGCCAAGTACCCGTCCGAGAACTTGCGCCACCACTCTACCGGAGGGGAATCGGACTGGCTTTTCGAAGCGGTGGAGCACTCCCCAAAGCAAAGGAAGACAGCATCCGCGGAGGACTCGGCGGCGGCGGAGGGCGGATGGGATTCACCGGCGCGGTACAAACTAAGAAGAGGCCGATGATCGGAAGAGGAGAAGCTTAAGCAGTTCCAATAATTTAAAATATATTAAACGTGGATTAAAGGAATAACTCCAGTCCACCGGTGCATTTATTTTCACATTGTAACCGATTATCATCAATTTAACGAAACAGAAGCAATAGCGGAGATTAAATTAAATTAAGGTTTAAATAACTAGGATGATATTCAAATTTATTATATTGCTGTGTAAAAAAATAAGATGATATATTTTTAATATATATATTTTTTAACAAAAGTGAAATAAGAAAAAGTTTTAAAATAAAAAATAGGATGATGTGAATAAAAATAAGAAACACATTGATTTTAAAAAAAAATTGCCTATATAAGTGTACTGTGTATTATATTTTTTTATTATCTAGTTGAATTAAAATATATTTGTTTTTTTCCTATATAAATATACTGTGTAAATAATTCGTATTATCTTAGTGTTTTGACTATCACAAGCATCTTTACGAAGAATCGCAACAGGGAAGAACGGCGAGGTCGAATTTGTAATTTCGATCGGAGAAAAATATCTGAAGAGAAAAATCAGTACTTACAAACGCGTGCCCGTCCGATCATGAATCAACGGTCACAGAAGTCCGCAAACAAAATGAAAAAATTACCTAAAAAAAAGATAATTCTGCGGCTTCTAACATCGAAGCGTAGTCGTCGGATCAAGAACCAACGGTGAAGAGGAGGCCTGCGCGGATCTAGAGCGCGACGGCGGCGATCGCGGCGACGGCGATCCAGCTGATCGCATTGGCGGAGGCGCCATTGCCGGGAGACGGAGGGTGGGCCGGCGCAGCAGACGGGTTCTCCGAGATCGGGAATGGCGGGGCGGCGGGAGGAATGGAAGACGGGGGAGCGGGCGGAGAGGAGAGAGGGGAGGCGGAGGGGGTCTTGGCGAGGGGCGCGGAAGGCGGAAGGGATGGCGGGGTGAGAGCGGGAGGAGCGGCGGAGGGGGTCTTGGCGGGGGGCGGGGAAGGCGGAAGGGATGGCGGGGTGAGAGCAGGAGTAGCGGCGGAGGGAGTCTTGGCAGGGGACGCGAAAGGTGGAAGGGATGGCGGGGTGAGAGGAGGAGGAACGGCGGAGTGAGCGGAGGTCGGGGGATTCGATGCTGGAGCCACGGCCGGCGCACGGGAGGTGGGAGGAAGGGACGGTGGCAAGACGGCAGGAGACACGGGCAGGGGCGGCGCGAAGGGAGCCGAGGTCGGAGCCTTCCCGGGGGCGGCGCTCTGGACCTGTGCGGAGCACGCGACGGCGAGCAGCGCAACCGCAAGGGAGGTCGCGGCGAGGAAAAGCGAAGAGGCGGTCATGGTCACCACCGGCGCAATCTGGAGTCGGAACAGCGATCGAGGCTAGCGCTAGGGTTTGTGGCACAAGAATCAAAGAAACAGCGACGATATTTATACGCATCTTGCGAAGCAAGGGCTGCAGCGTGAAACTGGACGAGTGTATGCGGACTCCGCATGGGTTGATGGAGTTTAGACCGAATCGGAGATGGAAATAATTTTAAATAAGTTGAAATATTTTGGGGAAAAAAAATTCAAAATAATTATTCTAAAAATAACTCTTCTTCGTTTAAAATGAATTTATAATTTAAGATTTAAATGTGATATCATATAAAAAAAACTATCGAATTTAGAGTGTATTTATGATTTAAGATTTAATATTATAAATAAAAGCTTATATAACTATTTTAAAAATAATGTCATCGAGTTACTAAATTATATTCTGATTTCATAAGATCTTAAATTTTAAATTTTAAATTTAAACTCTAAACAAGTATTAAACAGACACTTATAGAATAGCTTTTGCATACTATATCAATTACTAGATAATTTGTATATGATATAAATTGAAAATTTTAAACTTTTTAAACATATTATAATAATTATTCGATAGCTTCTATATATTATATTATATGGTGGCAACAGTATATAAAAACTATCGAATATATATTATTGTCACCATACAATATAGTTATCCAATAACTTTTATATATTGTAGAAGCTATAAAAGTAGAAGTTATCCGAAAACTTCTGCACTTTGTAGAAATTGTTTGATAATTTTTATAATATTACTAAATCAAGAGGTATTTTAAAGATAAAATTATTAGAGATGTCTATTTGGTATTTTTTTTTGTTATTTTAAAGATTAAAGGATGCCTTTGATGATTTATAAAATATAAGCAGCCTTTTTTCCAATATTTTTCACCAAATTTAAAGTGTTTTACCTAATTTAAAATTTAAAAAATTAATTTAATGATGATGAATGATCCAGGCGAGTATGTAATCCGACCGATAGGAAGTCCAGTCGGATAGGTCGCCCGGTCAGGTAGAGACATTCGAGCGCACAGGATATTGACCTAGCCGGATGAATGTGCTTGGGGCCAAGGGGATATGATTCGGTCAGTGATAGCCGACCTGATGAACCCGGTCGGTAATATCTGATCGAAAGTGTTCAGTCGGGTGGATGGAAAAATACACTTAGCACTCCCTTAAAATAGGGGTACCGAGCATGTATTTGGGCTCCGGGCGGACGGTCCCGATCGGCCATGCCCGACCAGACGATTTGTTCGTCCTCCCGACCAGACGATTTGTTCGTCCTGCCAAGGAAATTACCCGCCCCCCTCTACGAAGCAACTTGTGGGTTGTGACCAGCTGACTGGTCGGGCATACCCAGCCGGTCGGACCGGGGGGGGGGGACCGGGGAGCGACCGAACCCACTTATAGGCAGCTTGCCCACCCAAAAGTCGTTGACAGTCAAACGACCGAGCCCCTCCGGATGACTCCTTGCGGCCGGCCGATCGCCGAGGTCCAGATAGATTTGCAGAGTTGCATAATGAGACAGGCCAGGGTGACCGCATGATCAGAGTCATTTAATTACGATTAGACTCCTTCAGATACAAAAAAAATACCGTAGATCCTCTCATTATGAAGAAGAGATCTCTACCATAATCAGATCTGTCCTGGACATCAAACATTAATGCCTGATGGAGAAATGACAATAAGGATGGATGAATGACCTTTTGGTGGCCACGCCTGACCCTCGGGAAAGTAAAGCTGCCACAAGATTTATATCAGAAGATTGACTTTTATGAGACAAGACAGCCAAGACAAGATAGGGGTCATCCTCCCTCCCCTATATAAGGTCCCCTAGTGCTTCAAAAAGGAGGATTGGCTCCAGGGCATCACACAACCTCTCTCACGATTTCACTCTAAACCCTACTCTGCATCTTGTTCGTTTATTCTTCCTGTTGGTCTTGGGTCTGACCTTAAGCGCCATTATGACTCGTCTGTTTCACTGTACTATCTGAGCGAGAGCTCTTTTCAATTGTCGATAGGATCAATGAATAAGTTGAATTTTAACGAATAATTTTATTTTATATTATAGTAATTTGAATAAAAATATAATAATAAATTTAAAATAAAAGATGTTTTTTTTGCAATAAAATGAGAATTAATACTCGATTGGACTTTTTCCGCTCACTTTGACTTTTATAGCCCTACTAGATCCTTTTCCACTTCATCCATTGAATTATCACTAGGGGTAATTTTGTCATATCAGTAGAAATAAATCAATAAAAATCACGAAGGTATTTTGTGAAAGATATTAAATACTTGGTGAATGGTGAGGCTAATCCCGCCTCCGCTCTGCTTCCGGGGATCTCCAGCCGCCGGCGCTGCCGCCTCGGCACACCGCCCATGTCGATGATAACGAGCGTCTGTTCTGGAGGGATGACCTTCCACGGTCTTTCTTTTGTTCACTCCATCTGCCGCCCTCCGTCGCTGCTCACTTCTATCAAAGCCCTAACCGCAGCTTTTCCCACCATTAATCCCCGGCATCGTCTCCTTCGCCGGTCACCATTTGATTCCGCTATCAGGGCACTCGCCTCCGCCACTGTCTCGACGGCGTCTCCGGTGTCGCAAGAAGGAAAAGGTGGCTCCTTTATTATGCTACCTTATCCTTATTTTATGTTTTCTCTTTCTGATGTAGCTAGTTGCAGTTTCTGCGAAGGCGCAATGGAAGGCCGCCATTGACTTCAAGTGGATTAGGGACAATAAGGATGTTATTGCTGCCAACATAATGAATAGAAATTCGCATGCAAATTTGAATGTCGTTCTTGACCTGTACGAGAAGTTCCTCAATCTTCAAAAGGTCAGGCCTTTCTTGGTTTCTACACTTTATGCTAACTTCATTCTTCCGCTGTTGATTATTCTCAAAACAATTTGTATCATGTTTTCTAAGCCCTCTCTATTATTGTAGCTTTCCCATAATTTATAGTATTTGGATTAGCTTTAGTAAAACCCTTTGTAATGTGATTATGGAGAGAATTTATCATGGGCTCCTCTTTTGAACCATTCGGTTTTATTGCCAATTTACTGTCATCTCAACATACAATGAAACAAGAAATAGTGACTTTAATTATAAAGTTATCGAAGATTAGGAACAACAGTGATATATATTCATCAAGGCAAATACCTGATAGTCTTTCCATGCAGAATTTCTGAAGGATATGTTGATTTATTTGATCACATGAAGTTGGCATTGCTCATGCAATTTTGATCTCAATGAGGAACACTTCCATAGTTTTTTGCTTTTCTTATCCATCATAATTAATCATGTTTGGTCATAGGTTGATGTATATGGCTCTTCGTGATGGATGGAGCTTATAAATTGGCATTGCAAGATGTGTTACTTAAACCTGTCATTCTTATTCTAACATTTCACATCAGGTTATATAAATCGGTGAGAAAGACTACTCATTATCTTTTCCTTAGGAATATGTGCGCATAATCCCTTTGCATAAGGTTTAGGCTTGGCGTAAAACACAAGATTGCTGCCAGCCAAACGTTTGTCCCACTAGAACTAAAATTCTTGGTAGTCCTTTTATATTAACGCTGATTAAAAGATTGATACTGAAAATATTTATGATAGTTCTACAGCCATATTTTATTTTCTTTTGTCACAAATTACAGGAGGTTGAACGTCTTCGAGCTGAAAGAAATATTGTTGCTGAGAAAATGAGAGGGAAGATAGAAGCATCTGTGCGTCAAGCCCTTGTACAAGAAGGTATGAAGGACTTTTTTAGGAAGTTTTCCTCGCAAAACTAAATGTTACTTGATGTGATCAAGTTATCATTATATAAATTATTTCACTCTTCGTATCTCAATCCCATTTCTTCAGGCAAAAATTTGAAAGAAAAACTTGCTTCCCTTGAAGAAGATCTAGTGCACCTAACAGATCAACTTCAACAAGAAGCGCAATGTATACCGAATATAACCCATCCCGATGTTCCTATTGGGGGAGAGGAAAGTTCTGTAATAAGAAAGATGGTACTGCTAGTTTATTGACTCCTCATACACTGTGTTCCTAAACTTAAAAACTAATCATATTGACTAGGTAGGAAGTCCAAGGGAGTTAACCTTTAACATCAAAGATCATCTTGAGCTAGGAAAGGAACTTGATCTGTTTGATTTTGATGCAGCTGCTGAGGTATTTCTTGACCTAGTGTTTAGTGAACTTATTTTCTTGGCTTATAAGTGTATGTTGCTTGTGATAAGGACATTTGGCTTGGTTTATTAATTTACATTTACCTATTATGTGTTGCGGTAGAAGTTTAGCAGCTGATTACCAGAAAATTTAAGTGAATTAATTATATATAATAATGACCACCCTTTTAGCATATGAATTTGGCTGGGAACATGAAACATCCTTTCTACCATCTCTTATATGAACTATATTTGCTTGCTTCCCTTATGGTCTCTATTTAAGTTTATGTTACATATCTCCATGCTTTCACAGGTCAGTGGCTCGAAGTTCTACTATCTAAAGAATGAAGCAGTCTTGTTGGAAATGGCTCTCATTAATTGGGCAATTGCAGAAGTTTCGAAACAGGGGTTCAAGCCTCTTATTACTCCGGAGATTGTAAGATCATCGGTTGTCGAGAAGTGTGGATTTCAACCGCGAGGGCAGAATACACAGGTTTGGTTTAGTTGTGTATCTCTAGAGATTTGAAACTTTGCCACAATGATAATTATTTCCAATAGCTTGTCTGGCTCATTAGACTGGTTCGTTAATCAGGAGAACCTTTTCCCCAAGTATCAAACTCATTTGATTCCTCACAGCTATGTTCATTTGCTAGGAACCTCTAGGGTGACAATGAGAAAAAATTAATGTTGAGGATTGGTAGAGCTAGAGGGAGGAGGGAGGAGGGAGGAGGGAGGAGGGAGGAGGGGGGGGGGGGGGGGGGTGAATAGCTCGCTTCAGTTAATCTTTCTTCTTCACAGCAGAGATTAAAAGCCAAACACCCCCAAATCCAATGCTAACACTTTGGTTTACTTGGTCTCCACCTCCTTGAGGTGACTAATCCAAGGGTCCACACCAGCGATCACATATTTCACTATGAAATCTTCTTCTCGGAACAACACCGAGGGTGGAGAAACCCTTTTACAACACCCTTGAAAGCTTCCACAAAAGAGCAACACAAAGAAGAAGAAGAGAAAGAAGTATTACACACTAAGCTTGCTTCTCCTTCCTTTGGTTGCTTGAAGAAGGTGTTGGAAACTTGAGCTTGAGCAGAGAACTTGGAGCACCAAAACCCTAGCAGAGATTGCAATGGAACAGTGATGTTGTTTGTGCTGGGTCGTCCGCTTATAACGGTCTTCTCTGCGTCATAAATCGATTGGCGAGAAACCCCAATCGATTACCAAGTAGCCGTTGAACAGTACGGATGTCGGATGAACGGCTGGGATTACGCCATTTTGAACTTGAATCGATTGGCTGATCGATTAGTATCTTGAATCGATTGAATGATCGATTACGGAGCGTTCTGTCTGCTCATAGACTAGCTTCTAATCGATTCACCAATCGATTATAGGGCTTCTGAATCGATTGACTGATCGATCACGGAGCGTTCTGTTTGCGCACAGAATTGCTCGTAATCGATTACAGGGCTTCTCAATCGATCGACTGATCGATTACGGAGCGTTCTGTTTGCGCACAGAACAGCTCGTAATCGATTCACCAATCGATTAAAGAGCATTCTGTTTCCGCACAGAATCACCCTGAATCGATTCATCAATCGATTAAAGAGCTTCCAATCGATTCACTGATCGATTAGGGAGCATTTTGTTTTCACACAGAATCGCCCTGAATCGATTCATTAATCGATTGGTCATCTTCCAATCGATTGTTTGATCGATTGATACGCTCAAATTTAGGATTCTCAACCCTAAATATTTTGCGTTGTTCTCAATTGATCCAATTACCTTGTGCCAGCGAAACCTCTCGTTTCCTGGACTTCACGCCTGGAACCTCCTCAACTCCGAGTCTTTATGCCAAGAGTTTTGTCCCCGACCATCCCTTGGACTTCTTGCCTGGAGCTTCCTCAACTTCGGGTCTTCATGCCAAGAGTTCGGTCCCCAACCATTCCTTAGACTTCTTGCATTACTGCACACTAAACCTCAATGTTAGATCCAATGTATTAGCTTAAACTTAAATAACTGTCAATCATCGAAACTTCTCATTTAGGGCATGATTGCATCTACAATCTCCCCCTTTTTGATTTTTGACAATCTATTTAAGTTTAAGCTAACTTTCAACATAATATCAACAATATTAATTCAATAAGCATATAATGAAGTCATTTCAAGCATAATCTTGAATATAAACTTAAATATCTGCAAGTCTCCCCCTTTGCCAAATATCAAAAATGATAAAGAAACATACAAGAGCTCCCCCTCAATGGAAGCAACATACAAGATAGAAAATCACACAAGCAAGTAATTTCGACACAAAACTTAAGCACACATAAAGAAAGCATAAGATGTGAACATAGCATACCACCATCAAATGTTGACATTATCCATATACGAAGTACATGACAGGAAGCTACCAACAAAAACAAACCAAATAAGAAAGGAATACATAAGTCATGGCTGAAAGAAGAACTCTACTAGGTGAGAGGCAGGATCCGCAGCCGGGGTCTCCGCAACATTGGGAAGACCAGAACCTCCCGAAGTGGTGCCAACCGCCGAAGGTGGAGCATCAGAAGACGGCGGAGGAGGAGGTTGGCCGCGCATCCAGGAGCAAAGCATATCGCGCATCTCCAGCTGGGTGCACTCAATGGTTGTGAGGCGTGTCTGCACCTCTAAGTGACGAAGGTCGCCCTCCAACCGCATCTCCTCAAGGCGGGTGTCCACGTTCTCCTCAAAAGCAAGGACCCTAGCCCGAAGGTCCTCCTCCTCGTCATCCTCAGGGGCAGCTGCAACAGCCTATCCACGGGTCGTGCTCGCGGCCCCTCTCCGACTTGTCGACCTTTAATCCATCTAATGGCTCCAAAGTCACCTGTCATCCCTGACTTGGAGAAAGAACGTTCTGAAATCCGGGAATATTTGACGGTCATGGGCTCCACCTTTCCCCGGGAGACGTCAATCCGCATGGAGGCAAGCCACTCTGTAATGATATGGCCAAAGGGCATATGAACGGTACCATGCACAGGCTGAGTGAAATGCACAATGGAATGAAATATGTTCAGAGGGATGTTAACATCAAGGCCCTGTTGAAGAGCATAGGTCAAGATGAACTGAGAGGGTCTGACAGTCGCCAAGACACGAGACACGATCGGTAAAAGGCATTTAATAACGACTTTATAGAGCGCATAAGCCGCCGCTGAGAGCTGAAAAAGTGGTAACATTTGCACGAGGACCATCTGGACGAGGTCGATGGAAAAAATGCTGATACATGGAGTCTATGGAAATAGTCTCAAACGGTGGAGGTAGAAGCTCAGGAAATGTAGGAAAAAAGACAAAGCTATCGGTAGAAGGACAACACTCGAGGAACTCCTGAAGAGCCTTATAACTAAAATCTAAATTCTATTTGGCCACCCGAGTTTTATAATTCACTCCATCCGTGGTGTGTAGGTTGTTGTAAAACTCGGAAAGCAAACCTAGATTGACTCCTCGTTCACAATAGACAATAGACTCAAGTTTATAGGTTTCAATGATCCTAAACACCTCAAAACAATGATCATGAAAGAACTGACGGTCAAGGGATCTAGGGGCTATTAGTTTGGATACATTTTTACCAAATGCCTGTTGATAGGCGGCATTCGGAAAACGGGCATCCGTAGGGGGTTGAGGGTGAGAAGACCCGGCACCCGTCTCATCTGTCCTCTGTTTCTTCCTATGATGAACAACCAAATGAAACCCAAGAAATGAATGCAATGTGAATACACACAGATAGGCAATCGTGAGTTTAGGTTAGGGTAAGGAAGGCACAAGGTGAAGTGATGAATGCATGCAGTTGATGGAAGACAACGCAACCAAGCGTACACAAGAGAAAAAACAACTGGATTAGCCAAAGCAAAACAAAACAAATAAGTAAGGAAAAGAAGAAGTAAATGTAGGGTTTACTTTGGCGCCATCGGTGAGGAAAAAACTAGAACAGGGTGAAGAAGTCATGCACACGTGCTCCGAGTGCTTGTGAGTCTCGAGAGGGCAGCGACCGAGTGTCGAGAGAAGAGAAGGCACGCGGAGGAAGGAAAGGAATGACTAGGGTTTCAGAGTGGGAGAACGCGGGAGAGAAGCATTTGGAAGATTTCGGGACGGCGGACGCTTTTAGGGCATGAGGCGAGTGACAGGACAGGTTAGGTGGAGCACTTTAATGCCCGTAATCGATTGAGCAATCGATTACGGCCTTGTTGAATCGATCCATTTGATCGATCACAGGAGTGTGTAATCGATCGGCGACCGGTCTTAATCGATCAAATGATCGATTAAGAAGCATTCTGTGCCCGAGAGAAAACGCTCGAATCGATTAAGAAGGTCACAGCATGAGGACACAGAATGCTTCTTAATCGATTCGAGCGTTTTCTCTAATGATCGATTAAGACCGGTCGCCGATCGATTATACACTCTGTGATCGATCAAATGGATCGATTCAACAAGGCCGTAATCGATTGCTCAATCGTTTACGGGCATTAAAGTGCTCCACCTAACCTGTCCTGTCACTCGCCTCATGCCCTAAAAGCGTCCGTCGTCCCGAAATCTTCCAAATGCTTCTCTCCCGCGTTCTCCCACTCTGAAACCCTAGTCGTTCCTTTCCTACCTCCGCGTGCCTTCTCTTCTCTCGACACTCGGTCGCTGCCCTCTCGAGACTCACAAGCACTCGGAGCACGTGTGCATGACTTCTTCACCCTGTTCTAGTTTTTTCCTCACCGATGGCGCCAAAGTAAACCCTACATTTACTTCTTCTTTTCCTTACTTATTTGTTTTGTTTTGCTTTGGCTAATCCAGTTGTTTTTTCTCTTATGTACGCTTGGTTGCGTTGTCTTCCATCAACTGCATGCATTCATCACTTCACCTTGTGCCTTCCTTACCCTAACCTAAACTCACGATTGCCTATCTGTGTGTATTCACATTGCATTCATTTCTTGGGTTTCATTTGGTTGTTCATCATAGGAAGAAACAGAGGACAGATGAGACGGGTGCCGGGTCTTCTCACCCTCAACCCCCTACGGATGCCCGTTTTCCGAATGCCGCCTATCAACAGGCATTTGGTAAAAATGTATTCAAACTAATAGCCCCTAGATCCCTTGACCGTCAGTTCTTTCATGATCATTGTTTTGAGGTGTTTAGGATCGTTGAAACCTATAAACTTGAGTCTATTGTCTATTGTGAACGAGGAGTCAATCTAGGTTTGCTTTCCGAGTTTTACAACAACCTACACACCACGGATGGAGTGAATTATAAAACTCGGGTGGCCAAATAGAATTTAGATTTTAGTTATAAGGCTCTTCAGGAGTTCCTCGAGTGTTGTCCTTCTACCGATAGCTTTGTCTTTTTTCCTACATTTCCTGAGCTTCTACCTCCACCGTTTGAGACTATTTCCATAGACTCCATGTATCAGCATTTTTTCCATCGACCTCGTCCAGATGGTCCTCGTGCAAATGTTACCACTTTTTCAGCTCTCAACGGCGGCTTATGCACTCTATAAAGTCGTTATTAACTACCTTTTACCGATCGTGTCTCGTGCCTTGGCGACTACTGTCAGACCCTCTCAGTTCTTCTTGACCTATGCACTTCAACAGGGTCTTGATGTTAACATCCCTCTGAACATATTTCATTCCATTGTGCATTTCACTCAGCCTGTGCATGGTACCGTTCATATGCCCTTTGGCCATATCATTACAGAGTAGCTTGCCTCCATCCGGATTGATGTCTCCCGGGGGAAGGTGGAGCCCATGACCGTCAAATATTCCCGGATTTCAGAACGTTCTTTCTCCAAGTCAGGGATGACAGGTGACTTTGGAGCCATTAGATGGATTGACGGTCGGCAAGTCGGAGAGGGGCCGCGAGCACGACCCGTGGACAGGCTGTTGCAGCTGCCCCTGAGGATGACGAGGAGGAGGACCTTCGGGCTAGGGTCCTTGCTTTTGAGGAGAACGTGGACACCCGCCTTGAGGAGATGCGGTTGGAGGGCGACCTTCGTCACTTAGGGGTGCAGACACGCCTCATAGCCATTGAGCGCACCCAGCTGGAGATGCGCGATATGCTTTGCTCCTGGATGCGCGACCAACCTCCGCCGTCTTCTGATGCTCCACCTTCGGCGGTTGGCACCACTTCGGGAGGTTCTGGTCTTCCCAATGTTGCGGAGACCCCGTCTGTGGATTCTACCTCTGACCTAGTAGAGTTCTTCGTTCAGCCATGACTTATGTATTACTTTCTTATTTGGCTTGTTTTTGTTGGTAGCTTCCTGTCATGTACTTCGTATATGGATAATATCAACATTTGATGGTGGTATGCTATGTTCACATCTTATGCTTTCTTTGTGTGTGCTTAAGTTTTGTGTCGAAATTACTTGCTTGTGCGATTTTCTATCTTGTATGTTGCTTCCATTGAGGGGGAGCTCTTGTATGTTTCTTTATCATTTTTGATATTTGGCAAAGGGGGAGACTTGCAGATATTTAAGTTTATATTCAAGATTATGCTTGAAATGACTTCATTATATGCTTATTGAATTAATATTGTTGATATTATGTTGAAAGTTAGCTTAAACTTAAATAGATTGTCAAACATCAAAACTTCTCATTTAGGGCATGATTGCATCTACAATTAATTGGTCAAACTGTCATGGATGCTTATAATGAGATAATAAAAAATGATAAGCAACAAACTACAATCCCATGTGAGCAGTATAAAGTATAAAGGGATATTGTTTTCAACATCTCATGTGGCTTATGTAGTTGATATGCATGTTAAAGATAGTTATTTTTTCCCCTCATCCCAACTTGTTCAACTCGATTCCACGCAGTTATGTAATTATTTGTCATTGGACTCAAATCTCCAAAGTATAAGCTAGAAAAAATAGTTGATCAAGCAGCCATGGATGCTCAAAATAAGATTACAACTAAGAAGCAATTAAAATTTGAAACATTTGAAGGATATATATTTTCTGAGTAAATTTTTTTCTAAAGTATTACTTGAAATGAGTTATTAGCTTTGGAAACCATCACATTATTTCTATTATTGCAAGAAAGGATAAATTATACTTGGGAACTTTGTTTGCTCATGAACACTGCCAGTTGGCACAAACTTCATTGCTTAGCTATTGAAACAAAATGGGTTACAAGTTCCCGCTACGTTATGATCTGTTTGACTCTCTTTGTGGATGGGAGCTAAGACACGAGACACCTCTTTCTTCAAGGGGCATCTTTGCAAAGCTAGTCTGCTGCCTTGATTCTTACTAGAAGTTGTAAGTTGACAGTGGTGTGAGAGCAAGGCTTCTTGAGGTTGCTTGCACAAGACATGGGACATTTCAGGTGACAGTTGAGGTAGTGTTAGCCAACTTTGCATCAGCTTCAATCCATGGACGTTGATGTTTACCTCAAGTTCAATCTTGTTACTTTGAAGTTTTGCATGAAGTGGGAAGATACGTGTTAGGACATGCATGAACTATCCAGCCAGGATCCTTGGCTACCTCTGAGAAATCATCAAGGCCAGCTGAGCCAAAGAGTTCTATAACGGATACATAAATGTTAATTTTTGTGGTGCCTGTTGCTTGAACCTGCTCTATATAATGCCTGGCTGGTCAATGTGATGGCTGAAGTGTACAGAGTTTATTGGAAGCATTCATCAAACAATCGTTGATTCTGCCAAGACCACAACTTCCAGCAAGTCATGCTATACTTAAATTACAACTCTCCCGATCAAACTGACTGAATTGGGTCGCCTAACTGAATCAACTTGATTGCACGACCTGATGACCTAACCAACTTTCTTGGCTTACTATTAATAGAACGAATGACTTACAAATAAGTGGAGAAAAATGACTTCCAACTTGCAATATATTAGAATTTTTCCCTCAGTATTATATTAGAAAATTTTCCATTGACGATGAATTCCATCACACCATATTAGATTTTTTTTTAAAAAAATAAATGGTAGAATAGAATATTTCTGTGCACAACAATGAATTTGCAACATAGTTTTTCCACTTCATATCTCGTTGAGACTATGCTTGCTCATTTGCATATTGTAGGCGGATATTGTTGTAAACTGTGATTTCTCTAGAGGCACTCTGCCCACAAGTGATAAAGTTTTATATGTTTATCTTGCAACACGTCTTTTATTTTATAACATAATTTAGAAACTTGACTAACTATTTTTTGTCTTTCAGATATAAAATGGATGAAACTCTTGGTTCGTATTTTCTTAACAGGTATATTCTATTGAAAACAGTGACCATTGTCTCATTGGAACAGCAGAAATCCCCGTTGGAGGCATACATATGGATTCAATTCTTCTTGAAGCAGATTTGCCCTTGAAGTATGTGGCCTACTCGCACTGTTTCCGCACTGAAGCTGGCGCTGCAGGCACAGCTTCAAGGTCAGTTGATATATGGTTACTTTTGCCCTTGATAAATATACTTAAATTTTGAACTCTAACCAATCTATTGAATAACACTTTTCTAAAGCAATACCTTTTTTGTTCTCTCTTCTCCTAGCTTCTTCTTTGTTATCTCTAAAGATAATATGGCAAGGGCGAATGAGCTTAGCCATCATCTGAATGGTTGGAAAAAGGACTGGGTTAATGATTATCTTGTTTTGCATGGTTCATTCAGCTAGTTGTCTCATAGAATCCATGTTCTCAATGTGTGTTTGTAACTGCATATATAGCTATATCAAGGCACCCATGTATATAGGACATAATTATGTAATTTAATCCTTCTTTAACACGTCCTGACATAATCCTATGTGGGGACTAAACATATATACATACATACATATATAAAACCTATATGCCTATTGACTCATATTTATCCACATCTAGCTCGTTATACAAATAGAAAAAGTTCCATAAAGAGAAAAATGACTAAAAGTTTGCCGAAGTTAAAACAAAGGAAACACTGGTGGATTGGTTGAGATGATTGATAGATGCAGGACTCAATAGATGAGAGGTGTTGGTGGTGCTGACAGTGTACCAAGGTGGCGTCAGTCAGCATCAACTAGCAGGAGGAAGAATTGAGGGAAGGAGCAGTGATAGGGGAAAAGAAAAGATGTGATGAGACATAGATGTTTGAAGTGACAAAATAATTAATCTCCTTAAGATCATGTAGTCAAAAGATAATAGATAATATTTAAACCTTCACACTCTTATGTTGGCAATTTCTGTAATAGATACCACTAAGAGATATTGAAGGAGAGACTACTTAAAGAGAATATTTATACTCATTATATTAAAGACTCCATCACAACACCTAAACCTAATGATACGTGTCTGGGATTATAAACATATATAACACTGATATTACTATGGACTCTAGTACAGTAGCATATATGACAGCATGCCATACCAAGCTTCAAAATACTATTTGAATGTTCTTTGCCATGCTAAATGGTGCTATTCTTGAGCAGAGGCCTTTACAGAGTTCACCAGTTCAGTAAAGTTGAGATGTTTATATTCTGTCGTCCAGAGGATAGTGACCTATACCATGAAGAACTCATTGCCATCGAGGAAGACCTTTTCAGCTCTCTTGGACTTCATTTCAAGTACTTGCTAATATTTTCTTTTATTTTATATAGTGTACTAGGATTGATTATAATGATCATTGGAATCTACTCCAGGACCCTGGATATGGCAACTGGCGACCTCGGTGCACCTGCATATCGCAAGTTTGATGTGGAAGCATGGATGCCAGGATTAGGTCGGTTTGGTGAGGTATGCAGATACGTTTTCTAAAATTGCTCGTATATAATGGTATACGCAACTAAAGCTGAAGTCAAGCAAACTTTTTATTCTGGTTCTAGCACTGAAAGTTTTTGTTGGTTCTTTTATGTGTAAAATGCATCCCTGTAGCTTTAAAAATGCTATTCAACTACTATAGTCATGTATGCTATTGTATTCTTTTTGGAACAGATATCGAGCGCATCAAACTGCACAGATTACCAAAGTCGGAGGCTGGGCATCCGCTTCCGTCCATCTGATGCACAGACAACTTTGAAGAAAAGCAAGAGTGGCAACCAGACACCAACACAATTTGTGCACACCCTGAACGCAACAGCTTGTGCCATTCCTCGCATGATTGTGTGTCTGCTGGAAAACTTTCAGCAGGAGGATGGGTCTGTGGTGATTCCAGAGCCACTAAGACCATACATGGGAGGACTGAGTGTCATCTCTCCGAAAGCCAAAAGAATATGAGAACTCTCAAGTTGAATTCCTCGTTGATAATTTATCCTCGTCAAAGTCGAGATTCGAAAGGTTTGCCCCTAGTTGAATCCTGACGATTTTTGCATTGGAATCACGGAAAGCAGATCCTTTTGGCAGGGGAGGGGTAGCTGCATGGTAATTAGTTTTCTTCCCCATAATTTTTGTTCTTCAACAGCTGATCCTATAATTCAATGCTCCTTGTTATTTAAGGCGAAGAAACTCCATGTGAGGAAGTTAATTCGAGCATAAACATCAACTCCGTGTTATTGATTTAAGACATGAGTTTTGTTTGAATGGACTCGACATATTATTTAAAACTTCTTTAAGCACAACAAACATTAGGTGCTCAATTTGTTTTTTGTTCACATGTTAAGGAAACTTTGATGTTGTTCTAATTGTTTATTTGTTATATAATGTTATATGTAATCTTTACCTATCATGTCTTTGTTAATAATAGTAGGTGCAAATGAATCAAATCAAGTTTGAGTTTATATAGTAAAATATTGATATTTGAGTTTGAGTTTAAAAACATATTACAAAAATATAATTCTTTTCTTAATTTGAACATATTCAAATTTACATTGTGTAAACATAAATAAAATTTGGTTCGTGAATCGTGAGGCTCATGAATAATTAAATAAAATATTATGGATTGAATTCGACTAGAAAAAAAAAATATCAAATATCTTTAAGATCAGTTTAAATTTAATAATTTTGAGTCTTTTGCACCTCTAGTCACGTGTCTAATTGAATGCTTGAGATTAAGTCGGCCATTAAATTTTCAGGAGAATCTCACTCCATTCATATAGGTAAATTAGAAATATCTTTGTAAATTTGATACTTGAAATATTTAATCTTTGTTCATAATGAGTAGGGACCAGGGATTAACAATTCGAGACTCGAGAATGCTATCAATTTTCAAATTTGACCGTTACTTGATTAATCATTTTTTTAGAGCAATTTGTTCATCCTTATTTTAAGTATCTAAATACCTTTATTTCAATGATAGTTATTTAAGAGATTAACTCATTAAATTTAAAATATGAAGTAGTCACGGATCAAATCAATGCTTTATTATTTTAAACTTCCTTCCTTGCAAGGCATGTATATCTATCAAATTCAAGTTTTATCTACAAAGCTACTCTTATAGACATGTTAACTTTTTTTAAAAAATAAAAGCTACAAATAAATTAAAAAAATAAAAAAAAAAAAAAAAGAATACGTAACAAAGCGATGACGTTGCCGGTAAGTATATTTGATTCAAACGACTGGAGATAACGATGTTATAGACTATCATAGCACATAGTCGGTGTAATGGTAATGGGTATATAGGATCAAGAGAAGGACATTTAAGCTCGGCAGGTTTGCTCGAATGACCATGCTAATTAATGTCAATGTTTCCTTGTGGTGTGAGATATAAGTTAGAACTTACACAAATTAGATGTAGAGCTGGAACCAAGATTTCAACTTCTTGCTCAACAATGTATCAATTATCTAACATTAAATATCTTAATATTGGTTCATGAAGTTTACCTCAATGTTCAAGGAGTTTGGGCAAATAGTTGGAGTTGAATTATTCTTTAGTAGCCTCCTAATGCAAATATACAGCACATCAGCTCCAGAGCACACCAGTTTGAATCACATTTAAGCATGTATCACAAGTTTATTAAAGCTGTAGAGCAATTCAATAATATAATACACAGAAATAAAAAAGTTCAGAAGTAAAAGATTAGAATTTACACGACAAATCTAGGAAAAAATATGTTGAATGACGGTATCGGCATTCCCATTGTACTGCATTAGGAGATGAATTGCATCTGCCCGGGGCAAAGCCAGGAATTCCTGCAGACATCAAGAGATTGTATCAAAGTGACCTGTAAACTCAGTAAGAATGAGAGAAGCATTCCTAGAATAGAATTAGGATTCTTTTCAAAGGGAATAAATGCAGAAGAATAAACATAATGTTCTTGAGTCATTGTTGATTTGTTCAGAGAGATGTGACAATTCCTTTATGTTAAACATGTCGTGACCATGCCATGGCCACATTTTGGTATACAGCGGCAGCACATAAACCAAGAAGCACCCAAGAACAATAAAATACAACTACAAACAATCTTTCTTTAGAGGAAAATCCATGCTCTTATTTTTTCGTCTTACTAAGTTAAATGTTTTGTTTCGGAAGATGAAAGGATAAGTCATAGCCTTTTGGAATAAGAACTTTATGGTTTAATATGCCCTTCTATACCTTTAATAAAATAGATTCCTGGGCTCAAAGCATAAAAGCATGAAACAAACAAGCTTAGCTAATGAATAAACACACTAGAAGAACAGTGGACCAGAAAACTTTGTGCATGGCATCGAATAATTTCAGTAGAATGATGTAGAATATTATCTTTATTTCAGACAGCTCAATTAAATAACTTCACCTGCATGATTATAGGCATTTAATTTTTCACGTGACAAATTACAAGCTACATAAATAATTTCACGAACATCATTATTCAGGTTGAAAGAATGACAAAAGTTTGTGCATTCAATGTGTTTGAATATTTCTTTCCAACAGCAGAATTCTATGAATTTAAAGAAGAAACATATTTCCAGAGCTTTATGTTGATAACCATCTTGAAACTCGAAGCATATAGTTAACCATAAGCTAATGACACACCACCACTTTGAAGGGGAGGTTTTAAATGAACTAGGTTCACTCTGTCGATGAATGTAGGATGATAGGAACAACGAAAATAGACAAGTTGCAAAACGGATGCAAAGTATACTATAAAATTGTGTTTTTGCAATGCGAGAAAAGAAGTGTGGTAATTCCAGAATAAGACTTACCATAACTTTAAGAATGGCATTTTCATCACAAGCATTTTCACCGGGTGATACCTGAGGGCTACTACCATCTTCCTGAATTTTGCTATTAGAATATATAGACATTTGAGAAGATCCATTTGTATCATCCGTAGATGCCTTGGCTGCAGAATGACTGAGAAATCGGTGCTCAATTTCTTTCAGTTGATCTATCTTCAGGAATTGCTCAAATCTGTCTTTGCACATCTGAAGCTTAAACCATTCACTATGTGTATGAAGTGTTGCTCTCACTATTTTCATAAGTTGGGGCTCTTGAATACCAAGCTTCCAACCCATTGCCACCTGCCCAAGGCACAATGGTGTTATATAACACAATAATCGTAACTACACATTCTGGAAATAGTGAACGTTTATCTAGAATACAACAAACTGACTCGGCTCTATGTTTGAAACATTTCTCACATATTAAATAACTAATGACTATTACTTGGGAAGAGACTTAAAAATTTGAGGATGATTTGGTCAAACTGTTTCCCTCTTTTATTGCTAACCAACCAGTGAAGTGAATGTGGAATGCCAATTATGGTCAATCTACAAAAATGATTTACAAGTCCACACTGATGAAAAAAACTAGCTTTTGCACAGACCAAGTAACAAGAAATTCACCTGCAGTGAGGTTGCAAGGATGGGTAATGGTACTACTTTTGTAAGAACATCGTCACATGGTTTAAGCAGACACGTCAATGTCTCTTTCAAAGGCTTCAACAGATCTTCATTTTTGAAGCTAAAGGGGCTAAATCAGTGCGTGCCACCATAAGAGCCTTTTCTTGATCACCACTATTGACTAGAGAAAGAAACTCAAACTGAAAGCATTTGCATAGATTAGAATGACTCCCAATCTTTTGAAGAAAATAGGCAAACGACAGTTTATCAAACATAACAATATAGGATAGTTACCTGTTTTAGCTGGAAAAGAAGATTAGGATTTTGGATGAAGAAGTCTGGATCTATTGCATTTATTTCTTTGACAACTTTTGCAGTCATCCCCTTGTAAGTCAGCTCCCTCATCTCTAAAATTATATCATATTTATTCTCTACATTTTTCATGCTTTCAGATAAATGTTTTGGTACCTAAATAAGCAAATAATATAGTCAGTCTGTCAATACTCCACATCCAACGAAAAAAACAAAATCAACCTTACTCGATCATCTTGGACGGTATCCTCCATGTAACCAATTGGCCCATGAGAAAATTCTTGGATAGGAATCCCAGGCAGAGAAGAGGATGGAGAATACTCTTGTTCTTCGACACGTCCTCTCCATTTTTTCCGTCTCTTTTGTCCTGTCGCATAGTTTCTGCTACTCCAAGATCTTCTACAAGAAGTATCTTGATGAGTAACATCACTGGTGCTGCAATTTTCATTATTGTCAACCACTTCACATGCAAATCTTATTTCACCGATGCTTGTTGAATCAGCATGAGATTCTGGAACACCTTCAGCATCAGCATTATCCACAGAAGTTTCACCGTCAGAGAATTTACTGCTAGTGCATTCTATGTTTGACGAAGAGCAATCTCTTGATGAATTGTTTTCTTGATCTGATGCTATAACAAAAAAATGTTAGAGAAAGGCATCAATAACCATGACTTAAGTACTGTATTCGAGGAAAAATTCAGTATATATCACATTATACCTGGTGGAGAATGAGATACACCATCAACAATGCCCCTATAAATACAATACTCATGAACAAGCTTGTCAAGAATTGAAAGATCCAGTTTCATTCGGCATAGTTCATTCTGTAACAATTCAAAGGAAGAAATAATGAAGACATTCTACTGAATAGGTTCTCATGAAATAGTGCAAGAGGAAGGGGGGAAATGTTAATACGTCAAGAGCTGATAACTTCTGCATGCTATGAAGCTACCATGACCTACTGGTGAGAGGTATAGCATAGTAAAACAAAAATCTACAGTATGTGTGAATCTCGATTAACCAAGCCTTTTATCAGAATGCAATAATTAGCACAAGAGTATATATCCTTGTATAATATATAAGGAACTTCAGATGGTTTACATATGCCCATTTGTACAATTGTGAAGGTATTTTATAAATGGCTAAGTAGTAGTTTCAGAAATTGAACTAGTACAAGGTAACTGATAAAGTCTTGAAGTGTTTTCGCATTATGCACCTAATGGTAGGATGTATTTAGCACCATCGCTATGAAAAGTTGTGTATTGATCTGCCTTTGGCTTTTGTATCAAATTGGAAAATTTGTGCACATAGCATGTTCTATCTTGTAGAGTTTGTAAAATAAATGTTAAATTCCTTCATGCATATGCCAGAATGATTAACTTAAATCCTTTAGCCTTAATGAATCAAATAAAGTGCAATGCCTCTTCTCGTTCCCAGTCATTCCAACAATTTTGACACCCTATAAATATCCTCTAAACCCTTCCAATGAGTTCGTTTGACATTTCCGCATATTTGTGAACCTAGAAGAGTTGTTATTAGCGTCAAGAAGTTTTCATTGAATTCACCTCATGCTAAACCTAGTTACCCTTCTACTCTCTAAAGATCTATAGTATTCATGCGAGGAATTCTTAATTGACCATTTGTTATCTCCCTTGTTTCTCATTGCTTTATTTTTGTTGGGCGTTACTAGCTAGCATTACTGGTATTTCCGTTCTGCCTCCAAATAGGCCCCTGTACAACAGCTTGATACTACCATTCTTGCCTTCCTCCTGGTTTGTCATTGCTCCACGTCCAGGAGACCAGGACCAGACCAAAGCTCATCTTCCCTCAACATTAATACTTGCCTACCCTTCATGTCACCAAGATGAGCCCTTTTCAACGATACCAATGACTCCTCTTTTTCCCATCTGTGTCTTCCTCAACAACAGCTCTAGTACCTTCAAGTTCTATCCTCCTCCTCAGCTTCTCTCCTCCTCAGTTGTTAGGCTTGTCACAAGGATCAACATCAATCTCGACATAGTTGACATGACATTGCTACATATTCTGATCAAGAATTGATATCCCAGTACCTAGCATGGTATGAGGCGGTAAGCCTTACTGCTCATTATCATATTCATTCACTATATAGAACACTTGATTCACATGCATGTTAACTAATAAATTCAACAGTTATTTTGAACACATTATGATAGATACAAATATAAATATTTTTTGAATTTAACCATTACTTAATTTAGTTATACTTTTTAATCACACAAAATTCACCTATTCCATCAGTTATGTTCCACTTGCACAGTTATTGATGTTGGAGAAACAATACTTGTTTTTTTTCGTAATCGGGTTCAACTATGCCATTTTGAAGTGTTGGCGATGTGGTTTAAGTTACCTTTTAGTTGTGTTTCTGGTATGTGCATTAAATACGCATGGACATAAATGGTGCTTGTTGACTCAACGGAATCAAGTTGGTTTTTGGAGGAACTTAGCGGTTTAGGATGAGTGGTGGAGCTTTGGAACATTTTGTGGTAGTTGTTGCAGCTGTGGAGATCATATGCTCGGTGATTCAACAACCTAGAACGAGATGGACTCTAGGGCATGAAGCATTGGGTTATATATTCACATGTATGGTTAGATGCCACAAAGCAAGCTCAAGGAACTTAGTACGTACAATGGCTCAAATGCCTTCATCAAGTAGATTGAAGAACTATAGGCATGAGAGTAATGAAAGATTACAGGAGTGAATGGAATTTTAGGGCTTTTGTCTTTGAATAGCATCATTGTCAATGATGTGTAAATGTTAGGTGCGGGTAGACTACTTAGTCGCTTGGTTATGAAGCCTTCGACCAGGGATTATTTATCTCAAGTTGTAATTCACCAACCAGCTCAATTTAGGGCCTTTTGTAGGCTTACAGTAATTGTAAGCCAAGTGAAGGAGGGACCACCCAGTTGGAGGCAACCAAAATAGAGTTGTTGTTAATTGCTATGCTCATTATGAAGCCATTGTGAGCTTTAGGCATGAGGGTTGCATGAAAGTACTCTCTATCGTCTTTGATCAAGAGAAAGTGTTCCAAGGTCTCCAAGGACTTGGAGCTTAGATCAAGGTTAAAGGCTTCAATTCAAAGTCTCGGTAATCTTCTTCTCATTTAGCTTAGCATTTCATTTTGTATTTGACTGAGGAAAGCTTATTATAAACAACCCCCTTTGGTTGGGTGTGTAGAGCCTTACCCTATTGCCTCCTATAGAGGGTGATTATTAGAGGTTTTGTTAGGCGACACGCCAAATGCATCATCAGTCCGTGGAATACAAGCGGGGTCACCAGTGCTAGGTGGTTCATTATAGAAAAATATCCTAATAAGGTTTGCATATTAGCAAGGTAAAATATTGATCCTATAACCACTTGTCATAGTAAATCATTTGGATATAAATTATAAATGATGACATTACTGCTAAAAATCAAGGAAATAAAATAATAACAATGCTTAGTCACGCCAAAATTAAAAAATTTTAATCATCCAGAAGTTTTTTTTCTTATTAGAAAATGACTAGCAAAATTTGAAGCATCATTTACCAAACCAATAGCACTTCATAAATATCTAAGTATTTAAGAAATATTTCATGTTTGCAAAACACATTTTTGTTTTGATGTACCAAACATGATTTAAATATTTAAGACACAAAAACTGAAATCTATTTCTATCTTCAAAAATTATATTTTCATTGAACATAAAATTCTAAATAATAACAATAATTTCCAAACAAGGTCATAATTTTAAAATGCCTCCATAATTCATGCTTCAAAATTATTGTCTAGACTAGGGGCGTAACCAAGTGGCGACAAGGAGGTGCGATCGCCCCTGAGTTTTTTTTTTAAAAAAAATCATACTATACATCATTGTCATTTTGATTGGTTGATTCACCATCGTTTGTCGTCGAAAAACTGAAATTGACTGCATACTTGGAAAGCCCTCGACCTAAGCTATCCATTGGTACCACTTTTACGAGAAAATATCGCAACTTGGAATGTTATGTATTGAATTTTAAAAACAAAATATATAATAATAAACGGATGAATTAAATCATAGAATACTGAAATGAGGGGGCTAAATTAAAATTGGATTGGGTTCGAACTAAATCCAACGGTTAGGTGTGGAGATAAGGATTACGTTGGTTCAAACCGGAATTGATTTGAAGTTGATTTGGTCAAGTTATGACCAAATAAAGTTTAAGGTTTAAATGTGTTCGATCAATTTAAAACGAATTAGAGTATTTTTGAAGAAATCTTCTCTTTCCTTTTTTTTTCTCCCTATTCTCCCTATCCATGCTGCAGCCCCCTCTTTTATTTTCCCCTTCTTCTTCCCCATTTCCTTCTTCTCCTTCTCTTCTCTAACAGCAGTAAACCTGTAATTTTTTCCTATCCTCTTCTCAAGTACAAGAGCTCTCTTTTCTTCCCATTCTCTTCTCCAGGAAGCAAGGAACACAGCATCATGTTCTCTTCCTGCAACAAGAGCAACCCTCGACCCTCACATCTTCTTCCTCTTCTCATATTTTCTAGGATTTTGTTGGCACCGAAAAATAGTCCCGTTTTGCCTTGCTCTCTTTGTGTTGTTGTCGAGCTCACCGAAGCTAGTTGAGGTTGCTAACGAAGAAGGTAAAGTTCTCCTCTTTTTCTTCTTCCTCCCTATCTTCTCTTCTCTTTTTTTTTCCTCAAAAGCAACGGTCTTCCTTTTATCTTTTCCAACGAGCAAGCCATTATAAGCAGTTTTTTCCCCTTTATCCAACCACAGCAACAACAAGAGGAGTAAGTTGTTCTTTTCTTCTTTCATGTTCATTAATTGAAGAAAAGTTGTAAAGTATAAACTTTATTTTATTAGGTTGATAGTTAGGATGGTTAGATCAGCATGGAGGTCATATTATGAGGAAGCAAGATCACAAATAATTCTTCGACTTTGAGTCATAGATAAGCTTTGATGATCGACGGATCGTGGTTTAAACTAGAATATTTTGTGTTGTATTAATTTTTATTTATTGAATTTGCCCTCTCTGGTTGAAAATCCTAACTATGCCACTGGTCTAGACTCACATCAATCGACACTATTTTGTCTGTAAATAATATAAACCAAGGAGATATTATCAAGAATAATCAGGAATTTCATCTAGTACTAATATGAAGAGATAATGGTTTATAGTTAACCCCTAATATAAACTTACCATTATAAGAAAATCACTTGTTAAACTATCATTATACTTAACCTAAGTAATTGCATCAGTATTATTATACATGTACTTCAAAGGATCATAGAATTAATAGATATTATCTTCCTATATTAAAAAAATCAAGATAATTGTCTATGAAGTCTATCATAAGCTTAAGTCATGTGCAACTTCTTTTCTGGATATTATTCCAATGGTTATCTCGATCATCTTGTCAAAGATGAACAACTACAGTTTAAGTTTTTGTTTAATTTCTGATTATTCTCTTAATCACTCTTTTAGAAAACTTACATTGTGGCATAAATTTAGTTCTTCTATAATTAAAACAACATCACATGCCAATTTTATTTTTGTAAATAGGATTGTTAGAATAAGTTTGCAAATTTGGAAATACACAGTGCAATTTGGAAACAATAAAATTCAGTCCTATAGGGGAGAGCAAACTGCAAAACAGGAAAGCCACCCAAAAATATGCAAAATAGAACATGCTTCACGTCAGAATGTGCCAGCACAAGGTAAAACCAGAACCCAGACCACCATAATTTGGTTTAAAGCTGCACTTTGATCTGTCTTGCAAAAATATTGCAATTCACCATATTTCGACAGCATATAACAAACTACTGGGGGCCTATAATGGGTTCTAGAAATTAGAACTTCAAGAGCAGAGATTCTATTAATCCCAAACGAATGTTATCAACATCGTGACCAGGGGTAGAATAGTGTGATCCTATGTCCCAGTAATTAACTCTGAAAACACAGGGGCAGCACCGGTCACATTATTAGATGAGACCAGACTTTGATTCAACTAATGAAATCATGCAAGTTCATGCAAATCAAGAATTTAACCTCCACTTAAATGTTTCCCATGCCTCTCTCACTTGCTTGCTCCCCTAATGTAATGGTTCAGTGCAATGACCTCACACTATCATCTTTATTGTTGACATCTACCTTTTCCTTCCTCACTTTGGTCATTTAAATGATTAACACATCAATAATTAAGAACTATCAATGTTAGCTCTCCAGATCTCACCCTCCCTAATCCAGTTAGATATTTCACACCTTTCAGTACGGCTTCTCCCTCACTTTCTTCTTCCTTTATCTACTCCTTTCCTTAGTCTCTTCTTCCTCCTTCCTATGATCCTCATTCTCTCACCCTCTTTTCTCTATTCACAGCAAAGTACATCTCAATTTGCTATAGTATGGCAGCTATTAGCCTTGCCAACTAATTTGATTTTCTACATAAATTGATCAATTACAAAAATTGTTAGTGTCTCATGATGTCTCTAAATGAATAGATTGTCACTGCAGATTTGCTCAAGTTGATGATGTTGTCGATATTTGCATAATTTGCTTGATAAAACATGTTTATTAATATTATTTGCATAATTTGCTTTATAAAACATGTTTATTAATATTATTTGCATAATTTGCTTGATAAAACATGTTTATGAATATTCCTCTGGACAAAAACAATGTATATGACACATTTATTTGTTTGTTTGTTTTTGTCATTTAGGTGTTACCAATGTGACCTAGACACCATGGGTTTGAGTCGCGGAAATAGCCTCTTGCAATACAATGTAAGGTTGTATACAATGGACCTAATATGGTTGATCCTTTTCCAGGAGGGACCTTGGGATCCTACATTGACATGAGCTTCGTGCACCGGGCTGCCCCTTTTAGATGTCACCAATTTGTGAAACATTTATCATTGGTTTGAGTACATTTTAGGATTGTAAAATCCTAATTTCAGATCTTACGGTCTGAGTTTATACCCATCAATAGTTCTTCCCGGTTTAAATGAGTTGACAACATAGCCTTGAACAATCTTGCTCATTCCAATTGCACCATCCTCTAAGTTGCATCATTCTCCTAATTGATTTGACACCCATAGCGGCACTGAAGGGTATTAGTTTATGTGTCAAACCTCACCACTACAACACCTTATAGTCTTATACCATCATCTAAACACTTCTGCACAAGCTTGGATGTCAAGGAGTCCTTATTTGGGTAGCAATGGTTATTTATTTTTCCTTTGTAATTCTCTTATGCTTTGAAGTGCCAATGGTCATTAACCTACCCACTAAACTTCCTTTTTCTTACAGCGATTTATTGGATGAAGACAGCTGTTCACACCAGCAACACACACAAACATATTGTGAATTAGAAATGTATCATATTTATTTTAGATTGGGCATGAAAACCATAATTCATGAAAAGTCAATCTTGGTAGACAAGGATTATCACCTTAAGCAGCAATCAAAGCCTAGGATAGTTATTTTAAGGACTATGCAGTCCATATTTTATCCAGAATATGCAGGTATATAATTCCAGCTTTTAAGCTATCAAGTGCAAATGAACTCAGCATTCAATTGGGAATTAATGAAGAAAAAATCAGTTATATAATCACGGACTAAACAGTAAGTTTGACAGTACAACAAAAAGCAATGTGTCAATAGAGAGGAACCTGAAACGCATGAAACAGATCTCCTTTTGCCATTCTTAAGCTATCAATGGCTCCTTGTCTTGTCAACTCCACAGCGTGTGCTATGGCTTGAATATCAACCTGAATGTTTAAACTCAAAGCATGAGTCAAATCTAATAAAATCTTGAAAAGACAAAACCTAATCAAGGCAGTTACGAACTTCATCAAAAGGAGGTGCCTCATACACAGTATCCTGCGGTGTCGCATGAGGATCCCTGTCCTCAAGCAATAATCTTTCCGTTAGATCCAAGATAGGAGATGAAACACCTTGACGGCAGCAAAACACTTTATGGATGCTGCATACAACAATTGGTCACAAACAAGAGACACAAGTTGACATTAGCGAGCATGTTTTTTAGACAACAGAAAAGGGAGGATAATAGCATACCCTATTAGGTATCTTAACGTCAAAGAAAAAATTGGATCATAGGCATGCAAATGAGCTCTTAATATGGAAGACAAGAGGCCAGCAAGATCCGATCGCCTTCTTTCAGACCACTGATTCACATGAGACATTGTAGTTTTTTCAGATTCTAGATCTTACAAATGGACAATAGGATTAACAGGCGGACAACAAAACCCTACTTATAACTTTTAGTTAGGCTACCACTAAAAGACATTTTAAGCATAGAGAAAACACTTTTCTGTTTGGAGCATATAAAACCTGTATATTTGTAAAATTGTTTCTACCATATCCAAGTTACAAATCAAAGACCTGTTCACATTGCCAAACAAACAATGGATTAGATTTCACCACATAACCTTTTTTGATCATGGACTTGATCTAAACTAGAAACAAGCACATAATTTTCTACAGTCATGCATTGACTGTAAATAAAAAAATAAACATATTTAGCATAGAGAGCTTTGGCAAAAAAATGTTTATAAATGAGAAATCCATTTATATTACTTGTATAAGTCTGAACAAGAAATAAATTGTCAATTGGAGAATATATGTCAATACCTCATGGGCCACAGGAGAACTTTGGTCGTCCTTGTCAAATATTAATGTCAAAAGCAAATGTTTGAACTCCTCATAAGCTTCCTTCAGATGGTGTAGATATGTCAGCACTTTTAATGGAAAAAAATGGTCTTGGTATGAAAAATATTGGTTAAACGTGAGGGGAAAAAGGTCTTAACAAAGACAAAAAATAAAACTATAGAAAGACAAATAATTTTAATAATTGTATGACATGATTTATAACTCAAATTCTTCTTTCTGCAAATGCATCAAAATCGTGTTAACATGAAAAATTATCACTTTATAAAATGATATTTACATCTACAAATTTCAGTACAACTGTCAAGAAAAGCTCAAGCTTTAGTCTCTTCAACTCACACGATTGTAAACATTTGTGTCTGCTGTAAAGATAATTTTCATCCGAACGCCTCAAATTCTAGTCCAAAGTGTTTATGAATCTATGTTTCCTAAATGCTTATATGAATCCTGCCAATCCTGTGTTTATGAATAGAATGTGCTTATCAAATTTTACACAGAACCTAGTCCTATACAGACTATATAGGTAGAGAATATACTAGGTATATGAAGCCTGATAGTCCAGTGTAGTTCTATACAGCTTATTGAATTCTGATACATCAAGTCTATTCTATACAGCCTGAGTACGTGGATAAGCTACTTGGTCTTCATTCTATGTTTAGTTTGTGAAATTCATCAAACGCATCTTCTCAGACATTCTAGCTTGACAGCCATGTTGCTGCAATTTCAGTATATGCAACAAAATTTAGAGGGGAAATAAACAAGATGAAACAAGTAGAAGCAAGGGACATATCCCAAGACGCGAAAAAAGCAACGCTGGTTGTGAATTTCCTATACCCAGCCATATCCAACCATATCATTAAAAGCGGAATAAAGGTTAAAAATGCAGAACGTAACGGACAAATTACTGACAGGGTACGCATCGAGGGCACGAGGAGCAAGATCAACGCGAAGACACTGGATAGCCGAATCACGGTCTCTCTCCGTCCCACTCCTCAAAAGCTCTATAAATTTCTACAAAAAGGAGCAATTTTTACCGCATAACGTTTACCCTCCTCCATAAAAGAATTATCTTTCAGACTAAAAAAAAAAGATAAACTGATTTAGGCAAAAATAATTACCTGTTTCTGCAGCCAGAAAAGGATCCGGCGATCGTCAAGGAGCGCGGGGACGTGGAGGCGAAGCAGGCCGACGGCAGCGTCGACTTCGCCAGCCTCGATGCAACGGCGGATCTGGCGGATTAGGCGGCGGGAGCGGTAGGACGAGGAAGCGGAGGAGGAGCAAGGGGAGAGGGGCGGTGAGGCGGGCGGCGAGGAGGAAGGGTCATCGGGGAAGAGGAGGCGCTCGGATTTGGCAAAATCGATGATGAGGGAGTCGAGCGCGTCCCAATTCACCGGCACGGAATCCATCGACGGCTGCGAGGAGAGAGATGAGATCTTCGAGGTTCCTGCTTCGCCTTCTTCTGGAGCCTCCCTTGGAAGCTATAACAGTCTTGTTCTTGGTGGAGAACGGTGACACGGAACAAGAGCTTCACCTTCGTTGATCTTTTATAGCAACATAAAAAAAACAAAATTTAAAAGTAAATAAATTAATTAAAAAGAGTAAAAGAAATGCATTTAAAAAAATGATTAATTAGAGAAAACTCTCCAATCTTATCTTTGTATGCACTCCCCATTTAATAAATTCTTTGCATTTACTCCATTGAGTATAAAAGAGTGAAAACTCAATATATATTATAAAGATTTGAGTATAAATTATTTGAGATTGAGTACTAATTTAGAAAATTTGAGTATACAGTTTGGTGACCCCTCATGTGAAAAATTTGATGTGGTGGATGCAACCTCACATACTCAAATTTTTAAATTTTATACTCAAATTTCTTCAAATAATACTCAATCTAAATCAATTCATATTTAAATTTTTATAATGTATACTGAAATTTTTACTATATACTGAAACAATGTATACTCAAATTTTTTTAAATAATACTCAAATTTCTTAAATTAATAATAAATCTCAAAAAATTTATAATCAAATCTTAACGATGTATACTGATTTTTTACTCTTTTATACTGATAAAAAAATAACACACAAAACTGTCTTGTCAATCCTATCAGGGAGTGTATGCAAAGGAATTTTCTGACGGGGACTGCAGCAAAGGTGAATTTAGGATTGAGAAGTTTTCTCAAATTTTCCCTTAAAAAATAAAATAATTTAAATGTGATATCGCAAGGTATACATAGGATCAAACTAGCATCTCGATTGCTTAGATGTAATAATAGAATAGTAGGCTTCGAGGACATAATCGAGTTGATCATTGCCGTTTAAATTTATAGAAATAAATAAGGATTAATTTCGAATGAAATTGAAAGAAAATATTCATTTATACGATGATATAATTGATTTTTTAATTAATCTCTCTATAAATGGAATGCTTATTATAAGTTGGCCCAATTGATTTAGGTAAGAGTGTTACTGGAAAAAGTCCAAGTCGATTTCCGTCAACCTCTATCTCACCTTATGTCTGGATTGATTCTTAATCGCCTCACGGGCTGATCAGTTGGTTAAGACACTCGCCGCTTGTAACGGAGGGCATGAGTTCGAGGGTCGACAGCATGAACGAGGGGTAAACCCTTGCCTGCTGTTTAAACAAAAATTCCCTCGCGCTTGGGTGTCTTGGCCTGCCCAGCATTCACCGTGATTTACCCCCTCTGGACACTTGTAAGGCAGAGACCAGGGGACCGCTAGGTTGGCGGTTCCAACCTTTGTAATGGATTGATTCTTAACCGATGCGGAATGCTTCCATGATTACCTTAATTATTTCTTATATGCATTATTTTTATTAGACGATATATTTGTGATTTATATTGCATTCAAACAGTAAGGATAATTAGGAGAGGAGTTGAGATGAGGATTTTATTTTATTTTTCGGTCAATAATAGAATAATATAACTAATGAAATACTTTAATTGATATTAAATTTTTGATGGTGAAGATCGTATATATAATTGTTTTTCTTGTATACTTTAATCTGGAGCATCTATTTTTTTCGTTTTAATTTTTTATTTAATATTCTAATTTAATCTTTATAAAACTCTAAATAGTAAATTACACAGAAAAATTATTTTATTTTTTATGATGGCACACGTGAATATATATATATATATATATATATATATATATATATATATATATATATATATATATATATATATAAAAGTTCTCCGTTGAATCCTTAAATTCACTATAATTTAACCTCTAAATTCAAAAATCTTAGATATTAAATACATACAATATACCCCATAAATATCCAAAATATTTTATTTTGAACACTATAACCCAAGCAAAAAAAATATTATTAGCTTAAACCCATTGTAATCCAACCTTTAAATTTTAAAATATTTAACCTTAAATACATATAATATATTCTCAAAAAAATAACAAAAATAACATACGATACTGGATTCAAAATCAGGGTGCCTGGATTTAAATTGGGGCACCCAAATTCAATCCAAGCTCTCTGAGTCCGCACAGGTGCGCAACATATGGTCCGCAACTGAGCATATATATATGTCACGGACCGTCTGCCATGTGCCCGTGCATGACCATCATCCAGGTGGCTGGATTCAATACAATATCATTTTTTTTAACTCTTGATTTAAGCCAATTAAATTTTGTCGTTTAGGGTTTAAAGGTTGAATTAAAAAATTAGGTGCTCATAGGGTATATATTTAGGGGGTCTAATAATATTTTTTTGTTTATTTTTAGCTTCGGAGTAAAGCTAATAAGATTTTCTCTCTAGAATTTAAGGGTTAAGTTATAGTGTTCAAGTTAAAAAAATTATCAATAAATAATTTTATATGCTCACGGGATATTATATATATATATATATAAAAGATTTAAGATTTAAAAAAATATTCATTTTAAAAATCAAATTAATAAATCCAAGCGCCTGGATCACTATAACGCACACAAGCACGCGACAAAAGGTCCTCAACATATCGCCACTATATATATATATATATATATATATATATATATATATGTTGTTCTGTTGCGAAATAGTTGCTACGGAATGCTGCGTGCCACAGTATTTATCCAAGCGCTTGGATTCAAATTTTGTTTTAAAAAAAATCAAAATTTCCTTAAATATTAAATTCTAAATATATATAATATACTTTATAAGTATCTAAAATTTTTTATTATTAATTTTTTTAGCTTAAACATTATAACTCAATCTTTAAATCTTAAAGATAAAATCTAATTTGCTTAACTTAGAAGATAAAACAATAAACAAAAAAAAATACTATTAGGCACCCTAAATATATAACCTGTGAACATCTAGGTTTTTTGAAACTTGAATACTACAATCTAACCCTCTAAATCCTAAATTCAATATCTAATTCCGTTAGCCCTAGAGCTAAAAAAAATAAATAAAAAAAACTGTTTAAGGAATATGGACGCCTGGATTTAGTGTCGTGCATGTGTAAATCTTAACCATTTTTTCGGTTTAAATTTTTTTTTGTGTGCTTAACACTATAACTCTACTCCTAAACCTAAATGGCAAAATCTGAAATGACGTAATCGTAAACTAAAAAAATAAAACAAAAAATCAAAAAAATTTGAAAATTGTGTGGTTCGCAGGCCAAGTCCGCAAACTAAATTTTGCATGTGTGTGTGTATATATATAGCAAAGATATGTTGCGGACGGTGCGCTACATGCTCGTCCGAGCCACAATGTTCTAAGGGCTTGGATTCATTTTTTTTTAAATCAACATTTCCTTAAATCTTAAGTCCTGAATACATATAATATACTCCGTAAACATCTACAATTTTTTAGTGTCAATTTTATATATACTCCGTGAATATCTAAAATTTTGTAGTGTCAATTTTTTTTACTTGAACACTATAACATAAAACTCTAAACCTAGAGTTAAAATTCAATTGATGACGGTGCTAAAAAAATAAATTTTAAAATTTTAAAAAATATATTATTTGACACCCTAAATATATATTGTCTGAGCCACAGTGATCTAGGTGTCTGGATTCATTTTTTTTATTTTTAAAAATCAATATTTTTTTAAATCTTAAACCCTAAATACATATAATATACCATATGAACATCTAAAATTTCTTAGTGTTAATTTTTTTTAACTTAAACACTATAACCCAACTCTTAAATCCACAAGTTAAAATCTAATTGGCTTAATCCTGGAATAAAAAAATAAAAAATACTATTAGACACCCTAAATATATACCCGTGAGAACCTAATTTTTTTTTAGTTTTAAATTTTTATAGCTTAAACACTATAACTCAACTCCTAAAGGCAAAATCTAATTGACTTAACCCCGGAGCTAAAAACCATAAATAAAAAAACTACCGTTAATGAATCTAGGCGCCTGAATCATGGTCATGTATTTTAGCTTATGGTTATGTTAGGATTTTATTTATGATTTAAGAAATGAGTTATAGTATTAAGAATGAAATAATTTGAAATCGAAATGTACAAAATGTGGTTTTGATATGCCACACTTTTTGTACCGCACATCTCGTGAGCATCTTAATTTTTTAATATATTTTTTAATTTTTTTTAATTTTTTAAAGTTCCTAATTATGTTAATCAGATTTTACCTTTAGGGTGCGTTTGGTTTAAGTTATCATATATATAACCTTGGTTATATGATTACCAAGTAATCACATAACTAAGGTAATGAGGAATGAAACATAACCTGAAGTTGTTTAGTTTAATTTAGATAATCAAATAAAATATTGTTTGTTTGGAGGTAATAATTTATAACATAATATAATATTTTACCATATTACCTTTTAGAAATTATTTAGATAATATTATTAAATTTTAAATTAAATTTATTTAAATTTTCTTTATTTAATTTATTAAAAATCTAATTAAAATATTAAATTAAAAAAAATATTCGCCGACGACATCGACGTCGACGTCGACCGTCGGTGTCCGTATAGGCAGCAATGTCCAACACCGGCGGTCGACTGTCATGGAATATGATTATGCATGGAGTTTTATCTAAATTTATTTGATATCAATTGAATAAGTGCAAAGCATACTTACATAGGATTTTGTAATAGATTATTATTTGTGCAATCAGCCTAAGTTTGATCGGTATGATCATGAGTTTTGATGTATGTGTCAATATGATTAAGTTAGGATTTCATATGAGTTTGATGTGTGTTTGAGTCATGCAAGACTTGGTGGAACACATATGTGGGAGATCTCATCCTGGTGCTCGAATCCTTGAGTCGGTGAAGGATGGTGCATCCGAGGAACCGCCGGACAAGGAGCAACAGAGTGGAGTAGAGGAAAATAGATTTTAAGGCATACATGAAGGATGACATCTGGATGAGCCAAGAGCTTGGATGCATCCGAGGGATGATAGCCAAAGGAGGAGAGCTTCAAAAGGCGACTCCGGAGAGGATGAGTGTGAGTGTGTACTAGGACTAGTTGATTGGTGGGGATACCAGTTGACTGATTTTTCTATGGGTATCGAACAATGAGGAGCAGTCGATTGGTATGGATGACAGTCGACTGGTCTATTCGAAATCTAACCATTGGCTGTGCATCAGTTAACTGGGGTTGTAACCAGTCGACTGATGTTAGGACTAAGCTGTTTTGTCAATAGCTCTTTTCTTTATTTAAAGAGAAGTTTTGGGGCATAAAGATGTTACGAAGTTGTGATTGAAAATTCTTTTGTTTCATGCCCAAAGCTTCCAAAGTATATTCTCTTTATCAAACTCTAACTCTCAATCTTGTAAAGGGAAAGGGAGAATTGTGAAAGATTGTTCTCCACTGAGAAGGAGAAAGCTTAGCCGGAGATTGCCGGCGAATAATCCACCGATGGATTGAGGGATTGTCTACATCAAGGACATGTCATGGAATAGGAGCAAACAATCCCTGAATCATATAAACGATAAGTTTTAGCGTTTGCATTCTTGATTTCATTGTTTTGTTTTTAGTTCCGCTTGTGCAAAGCTAATACTTGTAGAAAAAATCGACGGAAGATCGACAATAAATTATTCACTCCCCCCTTTCTCTTGCCATTCGATCATTCCCAACGATTATTTTATAGGAGAACTTTTGTTGGATATACGTTTTTGAAAAATAATTATATATAGATATATATTACTATTTAATTAAGAATCTGACCCCTTTATTAATTAATTCTTAATTGATTTGGTAAAATTCAAAATTAAGTTACGATAACATTTTTTTCCTTTTCACACCGGAATGAATTTCAAGACTTATTAATAATTTTAACTTTTTATTCTTCAAATTCTAAAAATTCAGAAAATAAAATCACAAATTTAAAAGATAAACCTATAATTATAAATCTTAAAAAGAAAAATTTAAATCTTATTTAAAATTAAAATATTCAAAAATAATTTATCAAATTAAAAAAAAGATAATTTTAAATTTTAATTTGAAATTATATTTTAAAAATTTTAAATTTTAACTAAATAAATTTTTATCTTAGGTTGAGATAAAATTTATATGTATTTTATGTATTATATTAGCGTGATTGCTAGTGTATGTGGTCTGTATGTCTATATATATATATATATTTAGACAAAAATGATATACTGCACGTCTTATCCTGCACGCCCATGCGTGCCTATCTTCTAATCGATTGACTCCCAATCGATTTATCGATTGGTGCCTCAATTGGGCATAAACCTCAATCGATTGAGGCACGTGGTATAGTGTCGCGATTAATTGCGGTTGGATTCCGACTGTAATCTAGCCGGAATCCAGTCATTTTCCCATGGGTTCACTTTTTTCCGGGTTATAGTTTGGGTCGAGCCAGGCGGTCAGAGGCGCCGGGCGCGCGCGCACACACAAATTAATATTATTTAAAATATATTATATATAAATTAACATTATTGAATACAATTACAAACCAATTTTGATTTCTTCTAAATCAATTCTTAGCCCAATTTAAATCTATAAATCTAAATTCCATCATAAAATTCAAGAATAATATTTATAAGAAATTTTAAAAATACTGCCCTTTAAGGATCTTAAATAATTATTACTAAAACTTGAAGGATTGAGACAAATTGAGGACTTCCATTACGTATCTCTCTCAATAAAATATTCGAACTATTCCAATGGATTTAAAATGGATAAACGTTGTTTTTAAATTAAAAAAAAAAGAAAATTAAGAAGGGATGAAAATATTATAACTAAAAGTGTTTGAAAGAGAATTTTTTATGAATTAGAATTTTCAACCAAAAAATAATACATAAATAAATAAAATATAAAATAAAATGAAGTTAAAAAAAAAGGTTAAGCTTTGGCGGGCCGGCAGCTTCGCTATCTACTGCCGCGCACGTTAGCGTGTGCGCGTATAGAGGACCTATCGCCTTCCGACACGTCATCGGTACGACCTCCCTCCGTGACTGCCGCCTCGTTGCTATTTCGAGACAAAAATTGAAAAAAAAGAAAAGGAAGAGAAATTTTTTCTTCGCTTTGGCTTCGAATCCGATCCCAGGCGATTGCCTCGATTTCTTCTGCCTCGACGCCCCTGCTGGAGAGATGCGGCACTACTGATTTCGCCTGAGGGTGTTTCTTTCTCTCCTCGCACCGAACGAAGCTTCGCTGCGGCGAGATGGCGGCGACCGATGGCGACGGGATGGTTCCGTTGGCGGTGCTGCTGAGGCGGGAGATGTCTTGGGAGCGAATCGAGAAGCCGGATATCATCTACGGGGAGGCGAGCGAGAGCAAGAAGGGGGAGGACTTCACACTCGTCATGACTGAGTGCCAGCGAGTTCCCCAGCGGCCCGACACCACATTCTCGGTCTTTGCGGTAATGCCTCTCCCTTACTAATCTCAGAGTTTGGATAAGCCTTATTTCTATCTAGGAACCAACTGCCAGTTCTTTTTTTGGCCAATGTATAGAAAATGTTGCATTTTGTGGATGGCTGCTTCGTGCATGCTTTTTTGAGTGTTTATAGAACTGATATATTCCTTGAAGGAGAGATCGAATACACAAATAAAGGAGATAGTAACAACTCTACTACTCTCCTAATAAATGTATATGCAATAATAAATTATCGACAATAAAATAGTACAAGTTGAAGCTTCGTTGTCGGAGAGCTATTTGGCGCGGATAGATGCTTGGAGTTGATCTTGGCACAGAGCGTGAAGGAGCACAGAAATTAAGTAATCATAGAACTAATCCAACCTCAATACTTGAGACTGTATTTATAGCTGAATCCTTCTGCAGTGTTCTGGAAACTGTCGTTCCGTCGAATGATCCTTCTGATCCGTCAATGGAATGTGAATGAACCTGCTTCGTAATTTGTCCATATCCATGATCTGAATTCCTATTTTTCTGTCGATTGAACAAAGATTTCCGTCAACGGAACAATATCTTTCCCTCTTTGGATCTGCTGAGTTGGTTGCCATGTCAACTTCAGATGATCTGTCGATTGATCAAACCTATCAGTCTACGAAACCGCTCTTTCCCTTTATTCCTTTGGCTAGCCTATCTTGCCTTTGTGATAACTCTGATCCGTCGACTGATCTTGATTATCGGTCGATGGAACCATACATGGATCCATCAACGGAATAACTTTATCCATGGAACCACCTAATTCCTGCAAAACAATGTTAGCACAGAAATAGTATTTACTTGCAAATCAAAGTTAGAACAGATATAAATATGAATATGATAGACAGATAGGTCTATCATGATCGCTTAAGATTTTGTCCCAACTTGGGACACGACCTCACTTACTCACTCCAGGAGCTTACAATAGTAGTAATGCAAAACTATACTTAAGTTCATCAAAATTGTTGGTCCAGTCAACCCGAAACCCTTCGGACAACCTTACATGGAGTTCACTCCTCCAAGTCCTAGGGTTCACTCTCCTAGGATTTTCTCTTTGCTTGGAGTTCAGTCCTCCAAGACTTTTCATCACCTAAGATTCACTCTCCTAGGGTTTTTCCCTTGCTTGGAATTTACTCCTCCAAGATTTCTCATCACCTAAGGTTCACTCCCCTAGGATTTTCTTCTTGTTTAGAGTTCACTCCTCCAAGACTTCTCATCACCTAAGGTTCACTCCCCTAGAGTTTTTCCCTTTGCTTAGAGTCCACTCCTCTAACACTTTTCACTCTTGCTAGTTATCTAGTCAACTTTGACCTGACTAAAATCCATTAAATATATTGTCAAACATTAAAACTCTGGAGGTCAATTGCACCAACACAATCAACAACAAATAAAATACAATCATGTCAATGTCATAAACACCAAATAGGCATATCAAACAATTAGTTGATGGCTAATTCATAGATTGAAACTCATACCTTGAGAAGCCCACTCATCTGCTGGCCTGAAATGATGCCAAGATAATCGGAACTATTGGGAACATTGGAGGTTTTGACAAGAGTATGAATTGCCATCATAGGCAGATCTTCAACATGGAGATGATGCAAATAACTCAGTGAGGAGCATACAATCTTATCTAGAGGAAAATTCAATGGCATTGGAGGCTTCAATTAGAGAAGAAATTAGTGCATGGATAATCTTAATCATTGGCCTCCCTCTATCTCTTCCTCCTCCTTTGCTACCTTTTCCTACCCTCTCCTCCTCACATTTTGATTAGTGATGACTAGCTCCATCTAGTATCAATATACATCATGCTAACTGATATTTGGCACTATCTCCTTCCATTTAAACACCAATAAGTTTATAAAGAATAATATTTTTAACCTTGTGCCAATTAGCCATCTTAGTTGCCCTTCTTAATTCAAATCAAGTGTTGAAGGAGATTGATTCCTCCATAGCAAGGTATAAAGTATCATTTTTGGGAATTTTGTTTTCAATTGGAATAGTACGATTTCAGTGCAATGTCCTGCCAGCAAATGATAAATTTTGGAAAACTTTAAAGAGTGTTGAGATCAATATAAAAGAATTTTAATCTCTAATTCATTCTATTTAGCTTGTTTTCTTCCAAATATAAACATATAGAAATTAAAAACTGAATTAAATTAGAATTCTGGAGATACAAATTTGGAAAATATAAGAAGGATCTTGATTAATGATGTTGTATTGTATTAATACCAAATTGAATGTCATGTATTAGACAAGAGTGTGCATCGGATAGGAGTATAGGTTCCTGTAACATCCTAGCGTTTAACTACTCAGAACTTGGTTTGGTACAATTGGATTGGAACATATACTAGTGCTCCAAATGGTTCTTTTCTTTTCCTCCCTTCTCTTTGATAGTGTTCCGTTGATGGATTGAAATTTTTAGTCGAGTTAGCTGCCATGGCCAAAAATATTATTCTACTGAATAGTTGACATACTAAACAGGGAGACACATGGTTAATTCAGTGTGTCACTTGTACTGGAACAATGTCACCCATGCAAAATAGGTTGAGCAATACAATTATTGGTCTTAGTTGGCACAAGCACAACCAATTGAATATGTTCAGATTTGACCTGCGAAGTTGTGAATGGGTTGTAGATTAGAGGGATGGGGAAGTGGAAATGAGAAAGGTTATTGAAGAAAACCGGGAAGATTAAGGGAAAAAACAGGAAGAAGGGGAATTGTTATTATTATTTTTCAATTAGACATTACATCAACAAATAGAAGATACAAAATACTGAAATAGGAACAAATAAAAGAAAGGAAACATAAGAAATGAAAATTACTAAAAGATTACTTCTTGATTTCCCAAGATTCTTTCTTGATTTTATGCAATCGGGTTCTCAAAGATTATTTCCTGATTTCCAAAGAAAATTTCCTGATTTTATGCAATCAGGATCTCCTAATTTTCTAACACTCCCCCTCAAGTTGGTGCATAAATATCAATCCTGCCCAACTTGCTTATTAACGGTTCAAAATTAGCTCTTACAAGTCCCTTCGTCACGATGTCAACTGTTTGTTAGTTAGGAGGTACAAATGGTAAGTAAGGGGGTGTTTGGTTTGCTCAATTTTCTATTTTCATTTTCCAGAAAATCACATTTTCTCATTTTTTTGAAAATAATTTTATTTCATTCTCTAGTTTTCCATAAAACGCTATATCTTTTTCTGGAAAACAAGGCTGGAAAATGTAAACCAAACACGTTTTCCAGAATCGCATTTTCTACAAAAAATGAAAATGGAAAACAAGCATACCAAAAGCAGCCTAAATGATTCCAGCTTCAATTTTCTCATTTATAAAATGTCGATCAATCTCAATGTGTTTCGTTCTATCATGTTGGACAAGATTATGAGCAATGCTTATTGCGGCCTTATTATCACAATATAAATTCAATGGAAGTTCTACGGGTTTCTTGAGCTCCTCAATATTTTGTATATCTACAACACCTCACAGACTCCCTGAGCCATTGCTTTAAACTCAGCTTCTGCACTATTTTTGGCTGCAACACTTTGTTTCTCACTTCTCCATCTTACTAGGTTTCCCATACAAAGGTTTCCCATCTTACGTCTCCATCTTGTCATTAACCGATCCTTCCCATACACTTTGTTTTCCATACAACTTTTCTTTTAATTTGTTGGCAAAATTCTTCTACCATCTTAGATATAAGTGATTATACTAGAAACTAGATAATGAAGAGATATTTTGTTATTCTAATTGTGATTTCCATTTTTCTGAAAAAATCAATTTTATGAGAGACTTTCATGAATTTGTTATCCTAGTATGTCAAACTATGATATAATTTCTGTAACAAATAGCCAAAAATAAATTAGTCGACAACCTAAATCCTATTAGAGCAATTATTGCATCACAAAGTTCTTGCTTCTCATTAAGATGGCTTGAAATGTCATCGACTAGATATTGAGACATAATGTCTCTTCAAACTGTGTTTCTAATTAGTTGTATGAATTACCCATAGCTTTTGGAAGTATGAATTTTTCTTTATATTTTCTTTCTTTCTCTATCCCTAGTTCCCATTTGGTTAATGCTCATGTATTTTGTTTAGATATTAATATTTTAAAAAAAAATTCTGAATATTGATTTTTGATATAACAAAGCACCTCTATTGCAAAATAGCGACCAAATTAGTAATTTCGTTTTCCATATTAAATTATAACTATTTAACTTCCTGATTGCATTAACTCGTAGCTCACTTAATTTACAATAAAAAAAGCATAAGAATCAGTTGCATGCATTCATTTTTCTCCGCTACTAATCACAGCTAACTGGTGCTTCAAATGTAGGATCACCTCTGCTTGCTGACCTTGTTCATTTGATTTCCTCCATGCAGCTTTTTGATGGGCATAATGGCTCTACAGCTGCTATATACTCCAAAGAGAATCTCTTGAACAATGTCTTAAGTTCCATTCCATCAGAATTTATCAGGAATGAGTGGGTTCAAGCATTACCAAGAGCTTTGGTTGCAGGATTTATCAAGACTGATAAAGATTTCAAAGAAATGGGTACAATACTATGCAAATTTTGTATTCGCATGCTGGATCTTATGTACTTCATAATTATTAGACCATGTCTTATTATTTAAGTTTAGTTTCTCATATCGTTGTTTATTTTTGTTGCATCATTTTGCATACTTTTTATGTGATTCTATTTTTTTTTTACCAGATCTACATTTGCCTTTTTATTCATTCCAGAATATAACAAACTATGTTTATGCTGTTATAATTGCTCTTGACTCTATTGATTTTACTCTTGACTCTATTGATGTTAGTGATTTTCTATTTGGTTGCAACCTTTTCAGTTTCAGTTGTAACTAAATGTTGTTTTTTCACTACCTAATCAACGGCTTCATAGCTATGCAACTTCGAGAACATTTATCTCCTATAGGGCATTTCTAAAAAAATGCAAATGATTATTCATTCAGGAGTAGGTAGAATAAAGTAAAGAATGTAGATAGAAATAATGTGGGACTTTTTAGAAAGACATGATATGTGGAATAGGAAACAATTTTTTTTTCTCTTCCTTTATACATAACCCATACTTTTGACTTGCACAAGAACAAGAGGCCATTTTTACTAATTAATTGGGATTGACTGAATGGATCACTTCCCATTGATCTCTATGTAATGCCGTTTCAGTTTGTACTGTATAGGTTTTTAAGACCACTTTTAATTATTAACTTGGATTTTCAGTTGTCTCTGTCATATCTTCAACGCCAATTGATACGACTTGCATAATTATGAATTTTGGAAATTGTCTTAATATCTCCGTGCCGTCTTAACTTATTTTGTCATTTTATACTCAAATTAGAATTACACCTATAAAGTCGGATACAAGATAATATTCATATTGCAGCCCAAAATAGTTGGAATAGATGACTAGTTAGTGTTGTCATTGATGATGACGATCGTATGAACTCTATTATTAACGAATTTAGTTCTATTCCCATGTTAACAACCAAAGAGTGAGCCTAGTATTGCGAATTTACTCTGTTAATGACAGTTAATGATTGGAAGTTTGATTGGTCTGGCCACTTTTTAGTTTTTGGATTCATAGTACAGAGGATAATTCTGAAAATCTTATATCTGGTTTCCTGTCTCAGTGACTTCCACACTTTCAAGGATTCTGTCTATTTTTCTACCTTGATTACCTGTGGAGTACTTATAGCTCCAGAGATTCAACACTTCACCTAAAAGAACACCCAACCCACCATATAATTTCATTCTGACAAACTGATACCTGATTTGGTTTCCTCAGCCAGGGTTTCTGGAACAACTGTAACATTTGTGATAATTGATGGATGGGTTGTCACTGTGGCATCAGTTGGTGACTCTCGCTGCGTACTTGAATCTGCTGAAGGTTCAGTTTATTTTTTGTCAACGGACCATCGTTTGGAAGCCAATGAGGAAGAGTATGTTCTTATGCTTTTTGTGTTGCCTACAGAGTTTAATATCTCTCTTAAAAATGCTTCCTTGACAATGTCCACTCCCTTAAGAAGGTCAGTTTTGTCATAGGGTGGAACGCATAACAACTTGTGGTGGAGAAGTTGGAAGAATGAATGTTGCTGGTGGTGCTGAGGTATTTTTGTTGGCCTTCATCCTATAGTTCAAGACCTAAGTTTAGGCTTGAAAATGAGCTATATTTGTTCCTTGCATATGGAATGTAATGTATTATGCTTGCTCCCCTCACCATTTCATACTTCATATTGTCGGCCATAGTTTACTTGAATGTTTAACTAAGCATGCTTTCTAGAAACAAAGTATATTTCTATAGGACCACATTATTTGGTCATGCATCTTTTAGTCAAAGGCATGGGCGATTGATGAAAATAGAATGTCTGGCATTCTATTTGGTGTCTGAAGGCACAAAATCACCTTCCTTTTCCTTTATTTTTTCTTTTCTTGTTTTCCACCTATTATCTTTCTAATATATTTTTTTCTTCAGGGCCAGGTGTACCGTTTGTCTTATTTAATAAGAACATTTTCATGGTATGCTCATACAAATACATAATGGAGAACTTGCTAACATGTTTATCAATTTAAAACAAAAAACTTCTATATCCATTTGTTTATATACATTAAATGCACTTCACATCGAACATTATCTATTCACCCATGAACATATGCTTCCCATAGTTGGAGCTATTATTGTTAATGAACTGTTTATATGTACATTGACCCAGACCACGTTGGCCATGGATTTGAGGTATTGTTCATCATCAGGGATCCCATGAATTTGTTCATTTTTAAAAAGCACCTCCAAGTATGACGCCATCTTTTGAGCATTGTAAGACCTGAGGCTTGTCACTCCTTACCATTGTGGGACTATGCCCTCCTAATCACTTCTCCAAAATTCTAAAACTATAAACATACATATGAAATATGTCCTTAGTCCTTGTAATTGTCATGCTCCTTGTTACCTAAATAATGTACTTGGATAAGGTTTGCTGCCTCACCTTGTTCGGTTCATGTTGGATGTGTCTCCATGCAAAGCCTTTATTAACCTTTGCATCAAAAGAGCAAGTGGGTGGTGCTTCACGTTCATTACCTCTTGCTTTCCTTGTTAAACTACATAGAAGCGAAATTCACATATGCAGAGTAAAATATGACTTGTGAAATTTTTCTTGCCTTCCTCTGTTGTTCTTTATTTAACAATTTTTTTTTATCAGTTTGGCCCCCTTAGGTGCTGGCCAGGTGGCTTGTGCTTGTCAAGATCAATTGGTGATCAGGATGTTGGCGAATTTATTCTTCCTATTCCACATGTGAAGCAAGTGAAGGTGTGCAATTAATTTTAAGTTATCTAGTTCCCTGAGATTATTTTTTCTGACTTCTCATGTGTGGTTGTGTTTTTAATCTCCAATCAAAGAGGCTTAACATTATTGTCTGTGGAAGATTCACTTTTGCATCTAGATTTACATAGGGCAATGATATTTTATTGATTACCATTCCATGACAACACAATCTCAGAAGGGAAAAAAGATCAACAACATATGGAGATGTTACAGTATGAATGATTAAGTTGACTAATAGTTCACAAAACAAAAAAAAGTAATGTTTCTTTTCTATTCTTACTCATAATATCTCATGTTCCATTCCTCCAATGTACTATGACCATTTAGGAAGACAGTTTGTAATTTATCTGTATTGTTGTTGCCTTTCACATGTATCGTATGCAAGCAATCCATGCTTGCGTTTCTCTGCATTTCCTTATTGATTTAAGTTGAACTCTTGAATTGAATCAATCTCTATCAGAACAAGAATGCCAAAATGCAATTTTGTTTTACATATCTTCTTTCATTTCAGAGGTATTTTTATTGACAAATGATGTTTCTAATTGCTTCAGCTATCAAATGCTGGTGGACGTCTTGTGATTTCAAGTGATGGTGTCTGGGATGCTTTGTCAGCAGAAAAGGTACTTAGTTGTTGTCGTGGATTGCCAGCAGAAGTTGCAGCTTTCAGAATTGTTAAGGTAAGTACGTGACGTATCATGCAAAAGTGCTTAAATATACATGTCTACTGCGGCTCGGATATAGTTTTAAGTTTATTTTTCAGGAAGCTGTGCAGCCAAAGGGGCTTCGAGATGATACTACATGCATCGTTGTCGATATATTACCACCAGAGAAAATATCGCCTTCATTTCCTAATTTTAAGAGATCTGGAAAAGTCATGTTCAAGAGCATGTTCCGAAGAAGATCTTCTGAGTCATCATTATTTTCAGATCGAGATTACTCTGAAGCAGATATGGTAGAAGAAATCTTTGAAGACGGATCTCCAGTTCTAGCCCACAGGTTAGTATAGTGCAACTATACCTGACAAAATTATTTACAAGTTCCCTCACATGGTGAATGTTTAATTACCACAATAGTTTTCAGGTTTTAAAACTATACAAATTAATTAATTTTTTTTATCATATTGAATAATATTTTCTTTATCAACCTTAGATTCAAGTCCTTAATTATAAAATTTATTACTTGTATTTGGGGTATATCATATTAATATGCTTTTCCTCCATTTCATATTAGATCTATGCTCATTTGTCGTGAATCTTAATATTTTTTATCTTATCTTTTCTAATAACGCTACTAGTCTATGTTAGTATTAGTTATTTATTCATGTTGAAGGTTGCCTGAGTTATTTAATCATCACCTTGGTCATGCTAAATTAAACCAGTCATCCAAAATAGAGAAATTTGTCTTCAATACTGGTTAATTAGACCCCAAAAAGATAAATAAACCACTGCCAACCAGTATATTTCAACTTTATTTGGACTTGAACCATCAATTCTCTTTCCTTACGGGACATGCAAGTCAAAAAAATATAGTAGAAAGCCTTGGTATTTTCTTCAAGCAACTATATCTTAGTCTACATTATTTTTAAAATAATAACAATCAAGTCTTTATTCTATTAAACAGAGTCAGCTGTATAGATTCTCCTATGTCATTGAGCTTGATCCCCTTTTATATCATCATCTATATTTTTATTCTATTTTATCATTTCTAATCAAATTTTCTTAGATGTCCTTTTTTTCTCATAAGAAAATGACAAGGTAGACAATAGATAGAATAAGTAGATCTTATATTTTGGGAATAACTCAGAGAGAAAAAAGCGGAAGAAATATAGATGTCTCATTATGGATATTCACATAATGAATTAGTAGATTTTAAAGTTTGTATCCTCTCAATTGATTCAGTGGAGGAAGGGATGAGGATGGATATTCACATAAATGGGAAAACCATATCTCACCCCCTAAATTTTATTTTTTTTAAAAATGTTCCCTTAGAGTTTTGTAAGTTAATGAAATTGCAGCTTCTAGCTCTAACAAAACGAGAGAAATGAGTCAGTCATGTGATTATTCTATTAAGTCACTTAAAAGTGTCAGCAGTTGTCTTGAAGCTTCAAGGTCTTGCACCCAAATAGTGCCATTGTCACGGTGATTCTGCCTCCAGTATATGCTTAAAGCAAAAGCTTGATGCAATGCCATTAATGATCTTCTTGTGTTCCTGTGAAAGTTGAAGTGACTGTAATAATCGTCTAATGGCAGGTTAGATCCAGAGTATTCAGCATGTCCCATGTTCAGGCCATTCAACTGTGCTATTTGCCAACTGGAGATGAAACCAGGCGAAGGCATTTCTCTACATGATAACTCAACCAAACATGGAACGATCAATCCCTGGGATGGTCCCTTCCTTTGCGCAGCCTGCAATGCCAAGAAGGAAGCTATGGAAGGAAGAAGACGATCGTAAGGAGGTAATGTCTATTTTTATTCCCCACACCTCTTTTACAATATAATCATTTGTTTTGTTATATGATTTTGTCTCTTTATCCACAGATTGTACCTGAAGATACAATCACTAAAAGTCTTGATCAAATTGAGATTACTTGGTGCAGTGGAAATCTCTGCATTATATAAAAGAGAAGTTTATGCATGTTCAGGTTATTTGTCTGTGCTTTCTTTGTTGTCGAGGTAAATTCTTTCCCCTTTTTTATATTGATCTTAGGAAATATGGTGTTCGTTGATTGCTACAGTATGCTTAATTTTTTGATTCATTAAATTTATATTGTCATTCTATTTGTTCAACGAACAATCTTCTTTCCATATGTTGATGTAGTTCACACAAACATTCAGTTCTTTCAGCTAAAGGAGAATTCAAGCAATTGCACAATGTTTAACCAGTGCTTTGTTATGCCATTGGTTGTGCATTTGGCCTACAATGAATAAACAATCTTCAACAAGCCAAGTTGCCATGTTGAAATACCCTTGAATTGTATTCCCTTTAGCAGAAGGAGAATATGCAATTGAAAATTTAGATTCATCCACAAATTGAACACAGCAACCAAATGCACTTGGTTAATAGCTGGTAGCAGACTAACAGGAGACAACAGCGAGACATCCTCAATTCTTTCATTTCACTCCGAATGCGAAGGATAACTTCGGTCGAGATTTGTTCTTGCCTAACAGCTTCATCTGATTTGCCCTTTCTTGTTCCTCCTCCATCTTCTTTCTACGCAGTGCTTCTTCCTTTTCTTTCTGTATTCGCTCCAGCTCGAGATACCGTTCCAACTCTTTTTGCTGCTGCTCCAAAGCTTCTCTCCTTTGAGACTCCTCCACTTTTCTTTGGTTTTCCTCGAGCATCTTCTCCAACTCCTCCCTCTCCCTTCGCTCTCGTTCCTGCAAATCCAACGGAACAAAGCACTTTGAACAACGAAGCATCTCAAGTAGTTCATTTTTTGCATTTCCAATCAATATTTAAGTGATTATCTATCAATAAAAAGGCATATTTTGAAGAAAAAAACTAAATAATTAGTCATGCAAATGATCAAAAAAGTAAAGCATGGATCATAGTTTGAGGCGAATATCTTAATGAGCATGCTTACTGCTTTCTCTCTTGCCTCAACAAGAGCTTCTTCCTTTTCTTTCTCAAGTTGAGCAGCAACCTCAACGAGCAATTTTTTATGGCCTTCTTCAATTCGTCTTTGTATTTCCTGCTTGATCTCCTCGGAGTTCAGAGACTCCTCGACCTTCTTTTTGATAGCTTCCTCAATCCGCGTAGCAGTTTCTTCTCCTATAAGTTTCAATTCTGCTTCCTTTTGTCGCCTGTTTGTGGAATTAGGATGTTAACAAGAGAACCATTCCTCACATAAAGCCACAAAATGTTGAGTTGGAGATATTCTCATAAACCAGATGAACAGCCTTGAACTAGATCACTGAACAGCATGATAAGCTACATTAATCATGACTTTCAAGCCTTCTTTTTCATCCTTATTACTCATTAAATACAAGATTATGTTTTTTAGGCATACCTCTAAAGAATCCAGATCCAAACAAATGAATTATCAAACTGGTGAACAGTAGATAAAGCAGGCACCAATTGCATCATCAAATATAACAAGTGGAACTATACCAGTAGCTTCCTTCAGAATAGCCTGTGGAAGAAAATGTCAAGCAACCTGTACAGGTTTAAAACTAATCACTTAAACACAACAATTTCTCCATCATTAATACACAGCCGCCACACTATAGAAGTTATCATTTTACAATGACGAAAGGCAGAGACAGTGCAATTTGCCCTTTTTTATTACTTAGAAATGTAAGGAAAATTATCAATGCTTATAGAAATCCAATGAGCAAACACAAAGCAAAAGCAACCGACTGCAATGTTTTTAAACCCGAACCCTCACTTGGCTGTTCAGGGCATTAGCTCCCCTGGTCCAGGTCGCCATGAGGAGGAGGTTTGACGAATTGTCGACAAGTAGGGCACCAGTCCAGTCCCTTTGAAGAACACTAGCTGATGGTAAAGTAACTTCATAGATTCAGGAAATCAATGAAACTTTAGTTCTCAACTGCTTCCAAGGAATGATTGTCAAAGCAGTCGATACAAATAACTTTTCAAGGGTAATGTCAGTTGAAACTATGCTATATCCATCTTTCTTATTTACAGGTAATGTCAGTTGAAACTTCAAACACATGCTTCCCGAATTAACTTGACCATTGGTTCCGGCTCGCCCTCGCGTAAAATGCACAGAAGAGCAGAATTGCAACTAAACTGAAGGCTCAAGATCCTCTCTAAAGTAGAGGAGGATAAACTCTTACCGTTTCTTATCCTCTTCCAGTCTTTGCCTTTCATGCAAATCAAGACTGGGGCTTTCAGACTTGTTTATGGGCGAATTCAATATGCTCCTACTCCTCTGCCTTTTGTGTCTTCTTGGTGGGGGAGATCGACTAGCTCTTCTCCAGGGGCTCGGGGAGCGACTCTTTCGCCATCTTGGAGAAGGAGAAGGAGAGCGACTTCTTCTGAAAAATAGAGAGAAGTTTTCAGACAATTGGATGGATAATACTTCAAAACCATCAAAGAAAGGATCTAGCTTACATATTCCAGGATGACCCAACATGATACAAGCAGTTACCTTAGCTATAGTTAGGGAAAACCAGAAGGATAAAAAACCAGGCAAATGAGAGTTCATAGGGATTGAAGTAGATCACCTATACGAATAAGGGGATCGGCTGCGATCTCTTCTGCTCCTCCTGCTGCTATATCGAGGAGATGGAGAGCGCCTTCTCCTATAAGGAGATCGAGATACCGTCCGAGGCATCTTTTTTACACGCTATAATCAATCTGGCGAGAGAGGATCCAAGTTAGAAGAAATAAGCAATCATTCAGACCAACATCAATCCAAAAAAAAAAATCTATCTTTACCCAAAAAATCAGCCTCTGATTGTCAAGATCTTTCATCCAAGGACCGGAAGAAAGACCTAATGGCAGAATCGAACACGAAAATTAGTCGCCAACTAGGAGCAGAAAAGGTGATCGTGAGAGGAAACAGAAGGGATTACCGCAGCCAAGCGAGGCGATTGCTAGACGGGAAGCGATTTGGAGGCAGTAGACGACGGAGGAAGATATAGATGAAGCAGACGATGGAGTCGGAGGTGGAGCCTGAAATTAGGGATTGGGAGGCGAAGAAACGCGATTATCCGCCCCGCCGAGAAGGGCTGGAGCGTGGTTAAATTGGGCCCCGGCCCATTATGATTTATATCCGCCCAATTTCGGCATTCATGGGAAGAATACAAATCATGCCGTAATTTGATTATTTATTTATTTATTATTCTTATTTTTAGTTGGTATTATATATTTAATTTACGTCTAACTAATTTTAAGGATTAAAATTACCGGTCCAGGTCTATGAAAGTTTTCTATCAACTATCAAAATAAATCAGAATAAATCGAAAAACATTCATAGGTCAAACCATCCATTAAAAAAATTCATTCGTTAATTTATTGAAATTGAGACTCAATTTTAAATATTTGAAAAACTGAGAAGTTGTTTTACCGATGCATCAATATCCAGGGGCAATTTGATTGAACTTTGATTCATGAAAATTGAGATTCAACTGATTTTAGGGTTTAATGTTGTTGTATCTCTTGTATATAATGGTAGCAAAGATTTTTAATCACAACGTAAAGAGTTGCAACTAAGCTTGTGATTAAGTGATCTCTACTTAAGATTTCAATCATGTTTTTTTTTTTGATAATTTAAATATATGAACTTCTCCGCGATCGATTCTGGAAATTGACAATCTTCTCCTTAATTCGCTTTTCAAATAAATTTGAAGTACAATTTATATACACCAAGAAATCAACCTTTAAAGATATTAATCTCATTTTTGAATTCGAATTTTGATCCTCTTATTGTTTCTCTGAACATGATCCCAAAGTATTTGTAACCTAGAGGGCTTGCGATGAAGCTTAGCCAACGCTGTTGGCATGGTGCAATGGTAAGGCGTTTAGCAAAGTAACCAAGCATCAATAATTCGAATCCTAACTACGGTGCATCATGGGTACTTGAGCTTCCAGATTTATCTGGTGGGCAAATACCTAAACTGTCAAAAAAGTTTAAAAAAAATGAAATAGGAAGACCACAAATTGTAAGTAAAAGATGCACGTCATGGGCATCAATCAAACTCTTGTTTGCCCTATGGGATTTGATAGGGCTGCTACAAGGGGGCAAAACTTCAATTAAAGTTTCCCAAAACCATGAAATTCACCCTAAAACTCCACTACTTCAAGTTTTGCAACTACTCGTAAGAGGGCAAAGGAAGAGATGATTTAACCATAATTTAATATCAATGACACCCCTAGATTCACATAGGAAGAACCCCAAAGGCAAGCAAAGAATCCTACATCTTTATCAAAGTTCATTCACTATTTGGAATGCCAAACAATCCACCATGTAGCCTTTGCCCTCAAACAAAATATTTTGCTACTATTTATGAGATATTAAATATCAATATATATCGAACAAAAATTTAGATCGTACTTCATTAAAATGATCGGTAAATTAGTTTCTAAATAGTTTATCACTTTTATTTATTTATTTATTTATTCATTCATTCATATTTTTAATTTTTTTAGACTATGAAGAAGAGTTTTGATGTACGATAAAATTATGTTCATGTGACTTTATAATCACTAGTTTGAGTTGTAAAAATAAACTCTTATAATATAAAATAAGACTGTGTATAATAGATTAATATAATTCGATTTTTTCATGAGACCTCACATTGGTGAAAATTTCGTACATCAAATTATTTTTTCCTGGATTATCTATTGATTGAAATTGACCATGTTAATCGACAGATTTGATCTTGTATTAAGATATTCCAAAAAGAAAAGGAACAAAGGAAGAAGATAAGTGTGCCCCAAGCTTCGAAGGTATTAGAAAGGCCTCAAATCTAGCAAAAAGAAAAGAGACAAAACAATAAAATAAAAGTTTAACCAAGCATTTCATGTGGATTTGGTACTTACAGAATCCCTTTTTAAAAGTTTTTTTTTGAAAAAAAAAACTAATCTCGGTTTTTGGACTAGAAACCTAATTTACTTATTCAATAAAATTAAAACATAACTTATACACACTTAAAAGTCAAATTCTATTTCTCAACTACAGTGTAGGATATACACCTCCAATGAAAAATCTAAGACATTGACTGTTGGACTAAGAGCCGTTTGTGCTTCGAATTTGCCGTATGGCTGATCTATAGAACCAAATCAATCACTTCCAAAATTAATTGGACAAACTAGACACCTGAATTAAAAAGAAAAAAAATTAAATGAACTATTTTCGAAGTTTGTGTTTCTCACAAGCTTCGGTTCGATTTTAGTTAATTCTGGTTCGGTTTTCGATTTTGAATTTTGTAATTCGATTAAACCGAATAAGGAATAAAATTTTAAAATTTCAGTTAAATCGGTTAGAATTAATCGATATTTTATCGGTTCGATTTTCTCGATCTTTATGATCGGCGCGATTTTCGATCTGTTAGGTTCAATTCAATTTTAACTGAATACTCACTCCTATTTGTGCTTTAACTGAATACTCACTCCTATTTGTGCTTCCGAATTTGCTGGATGGCTGATCTATAGAACTCAATCGATCACTTCCAAATTGGACAAAATAGACACCTGAATTAAAAAGAAAAAAAAATTAAATCCTAATAAGATTGAACGAAGTTTGTGTTTCACAAGCTTCTCAAGTAAATGAGGGCCATGTTTTGGAGAGGCAGCATGGGCGCCGTTCCAGCTAATGGCTACGTGCTGGCTCGGTGCAAAATGCATGCATCTCTCCAACCCAACTGGGCTCCACTCCCTCCCAGAATCCAAAGCTGGAAGCTGCTTCCTTACTTCTTCCCTCAACGCCTTGCATGAAACGGATGAGTGAGCATGATGCTGGGAAGTGTATCGAATGATTTTCAGCAATGGGCCAAGTTCTTTTCACTTTTCACAGAAAAAGGAGGGGAAAGCACCAAAAACAGATTGTCAACTCCTTCAAATCTCACCACCACTTGACTGTTCTGATTGTCTTAGAGGGAGTGAAACGAGCATGGAACCACTTCGGATGAACAGATTTGTTTGGCATGGTCTTCCTGGCTGATCCCGACCCAGTTTGCGGGTAGCTCAGCCGTCTAGCCTGGCGCCACGAGAGTCCAGCGGAAGGGCCAGCGAAGACCCCACCCGGAGGAGCCCCGAGCCAGGACCCTCCGAACCACCGATCGATCCCGAGTGAGATCGGGCAGATCGACCCCGAGCACTCCCTGACTCGGCCAGTATATAGAACCCAATTCCCCGACCCCGGGATAGGTCGGGTAAGTCAATCCTCTGCACCCCGCGGATCGGGCAACCAATACACCAGAAACATGGCAACACAGATATAGCTCGGCAGACCCCCGACCTATGACGTACCTGTGTCACTTAGCTATACTACATCCGACCCGGCCCACGCTACTCGAGCCCGCCGGTCGATCATAGGTCTCCGGACCCAGCATTCGGTCTCCGGACTAGTCCTTTCATGCTCCACCCCATATCAGGACATCTCGGGTACGACCATAACACAGGAGGCAACGCGAGCCTTACCCTTTCAGGACATATGTCGCGGATATCCCGCTAACTCGGTACGATCGTACTACCCGAGCGCCCCGCGTCATGCTGCGGTACCTCTAGGCGCTCTCCTACGAGCTGACAGGCACCATACCCCTGTCTCGTCGACACGGACAGGGGTTGTCAGCTCCCCCGGCTATATAAGCCCTTCCCTTCCTCATTCCGCAGGTATACACAATTGCACTCTCCTTTACTGCATTCCCTTTGCTTCACTACATTTCCCACGGATACTGACTTGACCGTCGAAGAGCCTAATCGAGGAAATTCCCCGGCGGATTTGCTAACGGTCATCTTCTCACAGGTCGGCACCAGTCGGCACCAGGTCAACAACTCATGGCACTCGGGCAACCGTCTGATCCTGAAGACTTTCACCTCGCTTCGCAATAGGATGACAGGCCATCACTTTCCATAGCAAAGCAGTAAGATCTGTCAAAGACAACCAACCCAGCATTGCAATGAGTATGTGCTTACTTGAAAGCAGTGAGATAGCTTTCTTTTCCTGCTTTTCCTTTTTCAAGTGAATATAATATCAAATTCTATGGAAATAAATCGTACAGAACAAACAAGGTTCACTGTATCAACCATGTTCTGTATGTCTTTTGCAGACACCAGGTCTGCTTATTCCTTGCTGCAGCTGATCACTTGTTTGATACTACAGTGAGGTTGATTGCTGCTCAAGCCAAAAACATTGATTCCTATAATATAAATAAATAAATAAACAAAATAATAAAGTATGCCTTCAATGAGGAAGGAAACCATCTACCCTTGTGTCTGTCATCTATAAATTTGCTATCCTTCTTCTCACATTCTAGCAAATTACACACTGAAAGTGTTAGAGAGACTGGACAATCACGATTATATTTCCATGGGGAAGAGTAGTGCAATTCACTCCCCTGGCTCCAATCACAGCCCAAGCATGGGCAGTAGCAGGAAGAGGCAGTACAAGGGAGTGAGGAGGAGAAGCTGGGGATCCTGGGTCTCGGAGATCAGAGCACCACATCAGAAGACGAGGATATGGCTCGGCTCTTATTCATCGCCGGAGGCCGCGGCGAGGGCCTATGACGCAGCTCTTCTCTGCGTCAAAGGCTCATCAGCCAGTCTCAACTTCCCGGCCTCCCTCCCACCACACCACCTTCCTTCCACTGCCATGTCCCCAAAGTCAATCCAAAGAATTGCTGCTGCAGCCGCTGCCAATGCCACCGTTGTAGGCTCATTTGCATCTCCTCCTCCTCCTTCGCCTTCTCAATCCATGGATGCCAATGAAGACCATCGTCCTATAATGACAAGTTCAACTACTTCCACCGCAGATGAAAAGATGGATGATGAATCTTGGATTGAAGTTGGAACCTTTCAATCACCAAAGTTCATGGATCAGATGATCAACCCACTAATCTATTCCTGGGAGGAGTGTGAGGAGATTGGTGACTTCAACCTTTGGAGCTTCTTCTAAGAAAATAGCTGTAGGTTTAAAATTTTTACAGTGTCATCTTATGAACACATTTGTTTTAGCTAATCTGTCTACTAGATTTGATCTCTTAATTTTGCACAAGTTATTCTATGAAAAGATTGCAGGCAGCTGTATAACTTTGTTCTTAATGTATTATACTGAATTTCTGCAATAAGGACTCAAGGAAAAAGGGCTAAGCTATCAGGTACTTCTCTTATGAACTGAAACTTGAAATAAAAGATTTCAGCTGTGAGTCATTGATGACAGGAATCAGATCTCTTTCTTGTAAGGAGGTAATAGATCAAAGCAATTGTTTCTCGATATTCGAAGCACATATCTCTGTTAACCCCATTAAATGCCCATCATATTTGAATTGAACATATCAACTTCAAACAATGCAACAAACATGGCTGACGAATTGGGGTTTCCGACTTGTAGAAATGAATTTCAAACAATTCCTGACAGCAAAATGCTTGCCAGGTTCCTGCCCTCCCTCATGCAATGGTCACTATTCAAAGGCAAAAAGTCATCCATGATTTACCTCTCTACAAATGATTGTAAGACCAGTCGTGTGGAGCGTTCAGGATCAGCGTATGGGCTTTTGCCACCATTAAGTTTTTCACATGGATTTAATGGTCCCCGTTTACAAATGATCCAAGCTAATAATAAATGTCATAGCTGCCGCCAAACATTTATATCTTATGGTATTCCAAATAAACCAATCAATTGTTTCATAAAGCAAGATATTGCATCTTCACAAGTTAATGTATCTTGATTGGAAGGATACTAGAGGGAGAAGGGAAGGGAAGTAATGCAAAAATAATATATATATATATAAGTGATTTTACCATCCCTGTGCAATGTTTGACCCCCTTCCTCTCCTATCTTTCCATCCAAGTAAACCAAGACGTATCACTGAGGATGCTTGTCATCAGCCAGTTAAATTGACCTGTGTTTTGCTGCAGAAAGTATAAGGATACCTATGAAGAGGAATGGTGCAAAGTTTGCATATGCCACAATTGATATTTAAGAACAGCAACATCTTCATTTCTTCAAACCTTGTGCTAAATTAGACCAGAAAAGTAAGCAAAATGCTGGAATCATTGTATCTTGTAGTATATGAACCCAAGGAAGTTGTTTAAGGGAAATGTAGAAAAACTACTTGCAAGGAGAAGTTGGTAAAATATGGTCATTAATCAATGATCATTAATTTATAACAACAACAACAACCAAGCCTTATCCACTAGGTAGAATCGGCTATATAGACCCTCCTACGTCATTGGGTTCTATCCCTTACTATATTATCATCTATATTTAAATAAATTTTATCCTGTTTTATTATTGCTAACCAAATCTTTGTCTGTCTTCCTCTTCCTCATTTAATGTGTGTATTTGTCATAATTTCACATCACCTAATTAGAGCATATATTAGTTGTATAAGTATATATCCATATCATTTTAAATGCGTCTCTTGAAGTTTTCTCAATAGGTGCAACTCCGACTTTCTCTCTAATGTTCTCATTTCTTTTCTTGTCCATTCTCATTCATTCGCATATCCACCTTAACATCCTCATCTCTGCGACTCTCATTTTCTACTCGTGTGCTCGAGTCATAGTCCAACATTCAGATCCATATCACATAACATGTCTAATTGTCATTTTGTAGCATTTTCCTTTAAATTTTAGAGGTCTTTTACGATTACAAAGAACACCAAACGCTTTCCTCCATTTAACACACTAGAACACAATTTATAATATATGAATACACAAAAGAATATGCATCAGAACCCGTTTAAACAACAAGAGTATAAAGATAACAAATAATAAAATCCTTGGATGGGTAATACAGTGAAATATAACCAAGGTAGAGCAACATTAAGCATAGTATTCCAATTCTTGCATTTACGTGGTCCAAATCAAGCCTAAAATTGATTTTAGTCAGTGTGCCAAGGGTTTCGCAATGGGAAGCAAAATAGAGCAGTTATTGTCAGCTAAGGGAAGATGCTTAAATTGCCAAATACATCAAACTTCATTGTTATCGTTTAAAGCAGGTTAACATTCCTGGACTAATTATTTGAACATGGCACAGAACCTGAACGAAGAAAATCAGAAGGTGAAAACAGCAATTCATAAGACAAACTTAGTTGGTCCAGAAGGTTATACAAGTAGCTGCACATTCTTAAATGTGACAACATAATTGTAGTTTTTAAAAGATATAGGTATTGAATAATTCTCATTTTCCTTGTTGCTTTAGGTGAATAGCTAATCTTAACCATTTACTAAATCTGATAATGGCATTTGCAGATACCAGATAAGCATGTATCAGTTTATGTCATTGCAATTCCACTTAGTGAGTTTTCTTCTTTCAGTTTGTGGTAATCTTTACGCCATTCATCAAAATTCTGTAGTAAAAGGGATGGTTCAGAAAAGAAATTAGCTTGTGAGCCATTTCAGGTTGAAAGGAACTTCACTACCTAGTGACTGTTTCAAAATTATGCTGCAAACTGATTTGTAAACTAGCTTGTGAGCCATTTTGTATAATTTTAACTATACAAGTATTTTGTAAATCAACTTGTGGAGACAAAACTAAAATTTATATAAAATTAAGCCGTGAAGGATTTCAAATTGATCATGCTAAATTGGAGGATAAAAAATCTAATTGATCAAATTGCAGTTTGAATTGAACATAAAAGTTGAAGATGAAGAGTAATCATGAAGAAGAAATAAAATTGAGGTGTGGTATGGTAAGAAAAAACAATATAGGAATGTATTTGCTTTTAAGAACAATGAACATTAGCAAAGTAAAAAAAAAAAATTGTGGCGTACAGGCGTCCGCTCCTCTTTGCTGTATCCCGTCACTGCCAGGTCGGAATATGGAGCTAATCGTGGTGGAAGGGGAGGCGGCGACGGAAGCGGCGGTAGCAGTCTTGCGTCTTTGCTTAGCCTCCTTATATGCCTTGAGGTGGAAGTAGAGGGAGAGGAGGGAGGCGTTGAATGCGGCATTGAAGAGCCAGCCCCGCATCCCCTGGCACCCAGAGTCGGCGAAGTGATACCAGAGGAAGACGACGGAGACAGGGAAGCTGAAGACGAACTGTGCGATTTGAAGCTCCGTCGCGGCCCGCTTCCACCGCGGGGACCATCGCCAACCTGCGCTACTGGAAAGGTAGTAGGCGTACATGACGACGTGGACGGATGCGTTCGTGACGAGGGCGACCGGCATCAGGGACTGCGCGGTGGCGAGCCAGACGTAGCACATGACGACGACGACGGCGTGGTGGTAGACGACTAGACGTGGAGGAACGTGAGGCCGCGCCGTGGGCAGAGGAGGATGACTGGATGAGGAATGTGTCGGCGAGCTCGTAGATCTTGGAGAGGTAGAACACCTGGGCCCAGAAGAAGAGGGGGTCGGATCGGGCAGTCGAAGAGGGCGGGAAGCAGAAGAGCCAGCAGGGGGAGGGGAGGCGGACGGCGACAGAGAGGGAGAAGCCGGAGGTCATGGTGGCGGAGAGGAGGGGGAGGAAAAGGTTGTGCGCAAAGAAGAGGAGGCGGAGGAGGGCGGGCGAGGGTCGGGAGAGGGGAAGGGTCCCGCGGGCGAGGAGGACGAGGGTGAGATAGGAGGCGACGGCGTTGGCGACGAAAGGGACGGAGGCGCCGAAGGTCTCGTTGGGTCTCCGCTCGAAGGATTCAACCGTCGGGTGTTCCACCAACCACCGTCGGGGATGTCCGTCCGCCGACGACGCGGAATGAAATGAGTCGAGTGGCGTCGGATTTCATATCCATCCATCTTATACACATTGAAGATGAATTAATAAATTTTTTTTATTTCTTTTCAATTATTATCATAAAAAAATATATTAAAATTAATATTGTATTATATATATATATAATTTAAAAATAAAACTAAATATTTAAATAAACTAGATGAACGAACCTAAGATATAAAAATTTATTACCCTTAAATTATAAGTTTATAATATTATCTAATTGCCATAAAGTAAAAAAAAAATACAAATTAAAAATGTGTCGTTTATTTTTTTTATTATCAAAAGGGTATTTAAAAATTAATAAAAGGGTATTTTTATTTTAATACAATTTTATAATTTTATTAGAACGATTTTGATTGAATTAAATAATACTGATAAGTTAAAATAATTTTAATTAAGTTAGAAAATGATATTTTTGATGTAAGAAGACTTGACTTGTAATAATTTTGATTAATTTATAATAATTTTATTCTGTATTATAATAATTTCCGTTAAAAATATTTATTAAAAAAATAGTTTTAAAAATAGAAATTGATATGATATATTTTAATATTTTTTAATAATGATGATTAAAATAAAATAAAATAACAATAAATCGTCTTAAAATCCTAACACCATACTTAATTTCCTCCTTGGTCCCTGAAAGTATTTATTCTCACTCTATGCTTTCAATCTTTCCTCAGCTTCACCACCTTAATAGATTTTAATCCTTTAATTTACCTAATTATTATTTTTAAATAAAAAATAAAATGAGATATAATTTATCTTAAATTCAATAACATTTAATTAGAATTATCCGATCAATTCAGCCTAAGCTAATCGATTGATATGAACTCCGATTAATTAGGGGAAATAGAATTATATTCAATTGATAAAAAATATACTCGAATATAATAAATGATGTTAAATTAAAAAAAAATTATATCTATACAAAATAATGAAAGCTTCTATTCCCAACTAACGTCTTTAATTTGATATTAATATATTAAATTTTAATTTAAATATATTAAATTTAAAAGAAATTATATCTTCTTATAAATTTTTTATACTTATAAAAAATAAGGATAACATATTAAGAAGTTGAAATAAAAAAATTTTACATGTACAAAGTGAGAATAAAATTTATTCATACCTAAGAAATTGATGTCAATATTAGAGAGTTTAAGATAATTTATTTTAAAACAAGTGTTTTTTTTAAAAAAACAGGTAAAAAATAATCCTTTTCATGTGTTTTTTATTTTAAAAAATATTAAAATATACTGCATCTATATTTTTTTAATCTAAAATATTCTTTATTACTCCACTTGGAGCGATTGTATTCGACATCCACCGTGTCAGGGCCTGGTCCACCTCACGCGTCGAGAAGCTTCGCGAGATCGAAGCGTACAAAATGGGGTGTCGTCCCTTGCAGCGTGGGAGAACACCGGCCTGAGCCTGAGCACCAGGCGAGAGGAGACATGGCGTACGTCGAGAATGGTATTCGATTTTTCCCCTTCAGTCATTTTTTTACGAAGTTTCTTCGGACGTTAGAGTAATCTCTTTAGGAATTAGGTATTCGTCCTTATTCGCGTTCCCTTTTAGGCAAATCTGATCATCGTGGGCCTGTGATGCTAGGTTTTCAATCGATCAACTTATAGCGCATCCATCTATTGTGTTTCACGAGCGATCTGTAGTTGTTGTATTGATATAAGGGCCAGCTGTTGATTTTATTCCTTTTTTTTGTTTAAATAGGTTCTTAGTATCGATAGACGTTCTTAAAATTGTTATTGTAGAAATTTAGGTAATTTATATCTTATGGTGGCAGAACCTGTTCTATAGAGGCTTGGAGGAGGAAAGATGTGTGGCAATGAGGGAGAGACGATCTAGATGAATGACTGATGAGACCTGAGATAGATTGCTGTTATCGCAATTGCTGTTGGGAACAGTTCCAGTGAGGGAGTTTGACCTTTGAGACATTTGGGAAGGAGGAAAATAGGTAATAGATTTAAGTGGATCGAAAACTGCAGAATTAGAAAAGACTCCCATCCTTCAAATGGAGGAACAAAGTATACCTTAGTTGTTTGTTTGTTTTCTCATAAGTAACTCCCCACCAGTATAGCTTAGTGGTTTGTTTTCTCATAAGTAATTATAACTTATACAGGCTTTCATTCATGACCAATATGTTTAGATCAGGACACATCTGTAATTTAAACTCGGAAAACATCAGTAGATAACCGCTCTGACCTAGCATTTTTTTAAATATCAAAGAAGTCTGTCGATGTAAACAATGCTATGCTTTCTCATCTACACCTTATGCAACTCTTGAGAATATTTGTTGTCATTTATAGATTTTCTTATCATTGAAGCTATATCTTTGATGTAGCATCCAGAACAATCACGCACAAATAAATTCACAGAGGGAAAATCTTATTAAATTGACAAATGACTTACACGAGGGATACAAACCCCTTCTGTAAACAAAAATAAAGGCCAATTCCTCTGAAGAAGTCTAACTTACACTATAACTTAAAAAAAAAAAAAAAAAAAAAAAAAAAAAAAAAAAAAAAAAAAAAAAAAATAAAAAATTCTAACTAAAAGTCTTAACGACGACCTTGACCATTATATCGACGTTAAACTGACATGCGGCCGACCATTATTCTTCGAATATGTATATAATATCATCTTACCTTTTATTTTAAATTTATAAGCAGATAACTCAAACAAGCAAGATTTGTCACTTCAGGTTATGTTTCATTCTCTATTACTTATCGTTTGGTTATATCTGATAACATAAAAAACTTAAAACAGTTATAAAATTTTACCAAACTTGTAAAATTTATACCCAAAAGTTTTCAAAGGAGCCTTGAATTATATTGTTAAACTGCATCATTCTTCCCAAATACAGATAACTCATTTGTCACTGTTTTTCTTCACTTATCGTTTGTAAACATAAGTACTAGTGGGCTCACTTGTTGAACATGATTTTTTTTATTGTCTTTTTTGGTTCAACCCTTTAAATGATTGAGGAACAATTTCTTTCTCATATATATATATATTCATTATTTTTGGCCATCCTTTACAATAAGTAAGGAATGCTACAACTAATCAAGAGAAAGAGATGGATATGGTATTGTGGGTATTCTTTGTCAAAATTAACATAAACAAAAGCTTAGATGCCTCCTAGTAAATTAGCATAATTTTTAATTTATAATTCGAACTAATGCTTGATTAAGTTTTAAGATAAATAATTCAGTCATAAGTTGTCTACAAGATTTGTTGGGATGAATGTAAATTCTTTTAAATAAGTTATTATAAGATTTTTTGGGCTAATAAATGCATATGTATGCTCCACATGGTTGTATTTAAGTGTACGTGCCACATCAACTTCTTTTCTAAATAATCATTGCTTAACTCATTTTTTCTCGCTATCAATTTGTGTCTGTCTCATGCACACAACAAAACTCTCACTCTGGTGAATAAAAGAAGGCAAAGAAAACAAATGAATATATACTGATGAGCTTTAAACTCAGAAATGACTATAAACTCAGAAATGGCTGTAAATGGGCATACAACCATAAATGCCTTATAAAACTATTATAATCAATTTTATCAGCTTTTGTTCCTATCTTGTCCTTTATTTTTATAATTTAGTTGATTCTTTTGAGTCCATAAGATAGTGATAGTGCGATGATTATAATGTTGATAGAGTGATCCTAAATGTGGTGAGTTGTCACAGTGCTTTTTAGAAGGCTTGAGTAAAGTAAGTCATTTTTTTGAAGGTTTGAGGAAAGGTTTGTCTGGGGCTGATTAGGAGGTATCATTAATGGTTCCTCATTTTTGGGACATTGCCACTTAAGTGTCAAAAATTCTATTAGATATGTTGTGTTTGGTGCATTTGGAAGGGGGTAGTTTGTGAGGAGGATCTTTTCTAGAGTTCATCAATTTAAAGTGCGAGTCTTTCTTTTACACTTCTTGCCACCATTTTGAGGGTTTTATTAAGCTACATAAGAGGCTCATGCTTAAGAATATGGATAAAATATAGTGAATACGGACTATTGGAAAGTGCCGAATAAAAGTTGATTCTACTTTTGCATTCATCACACAAAAATTCCTCTAAGAGTCTTCTCACTTTGTTTAGCATGCCAACTTAAACGGTGGTTTAGATTTCAAGATAGAGGATTCACTATCTCACAGGGACAGATGAAACTCCATTCTTGTGTGTTGTTTGTTTTCCACAAGTTATATTACTTGTATATTGGTGCTATCATTCCCATCCTCGGCGCAATCATTTTGGATGCCATGACTGTAGTAGAGAGATGGACAGCGCATTAGACTGTAGCTTTGCTAGAATGACAGAGCTTCGTTAGAATGACATGGAGCGGATGCTATGGTGCAAGTGGAAATATCAAGATTTATCAGACTAAAATAGGATACTGAATGCTAATAGTCTAATAATATTTATATTAAAAAATAGGATATAACTATTAATTATTATTCAGTAGTAATTCAATGCTTATGAAGTTAGTTACATTATTTACTGTAAGATGCCTAAATTAGTTACATGAGATTACATATATATGTGATCATTTTTACATATATAAATTATTAATTAATAAAATAATTAATATTTTGTACCTGTTAAACTATTAAGGTTTTAATTTACTATGAAATATCAAGGATCATTTGTTAACTGATAAACACTATTTAAGTTATAATCGGATATTATTTTTTAGTGGCTGCATATTTAACTGCCAAGAATAGCTCGGGCAAGCACCTAGCACCTTAGACAATATGGGACTTTGGTGTCCTTGAGCTTCCTAGTTCTTACGCCTTTAATAACACTAAAGATGTTGATAGAAGATGGTTATTGCCTTAGGCAGAAGAGGCAGCCAGAATGCTCAAAGAGAAATTTGGAAGCATGAACTGCAGTAATTCCTTGTCGAGTCGAGTGGGCTAAAGTAGTGCCATTAGGCACAAGGAAGTTAGGAAAGAAAAGTTGCACCATTGAGCCTAAGGGAGTTATGCTATGGACTCTGTCCAGTGGGTGATATTGCTTTTAGTAACTGATTTTGCTAGCTATCTTGATTAAGCTTATGCCATCTTCGAAGTTCATTTAATTACATATTTTGGATATCGAATCAAGAACATAGGATTTACTTCAGTACTGATTGCAGGCGTTTTGAAGTCAAAACGAACAATATGGCGACTGAGTATAATATCTGATTTCTTCCGAGCCATCATAAACTTTATCAAAATATTCTTCGCGACACTGTTTTCGGTATGACCTACATGATGTATCATGTTCATTTCAATTCATTTTGTATGCCTCGTATCCAAGTCATCACATTTTATAAAGTGGGAAAGAGCTATGCCAATCAACCGTGTTTTTCAGGTTGAAAAATCAGATCAGTATAAGAAATCTGGCAAAAAATGGGATGGTGGTCCTGGTGGAGGTTCCGGAGGAGGTCCATATGGTGGCGGTGGCGGTGGCGGTCCTAGGCCACGTACAATGAGTGATCTCCGTGCAGACCATAGTAAGTTGGAACTCGAAACCTATGATCTATGATATGTATGAATCTTAGTATTATAGAGATAACCAATGTTACAACTTGTATTGCAGATGCACTTCCTGCTTGCGGTTCTTGCTGCGGTGGAGGTTAATAATGACAGCATGTGCATCGGTTATGGCTCTTGACTATGCTTAAAATGGGTGTAATTGCTTCAGCTCCTACGATATATACTATGAAAGTTGAACTGTCTTATTATCTCTACGATACTTGATCTACTTGAAACACTAGTTTCATAAATAATGCTCAAGTGTTCCATTCCAAAGCATCACGTACTGTATTTGTTGTGGCATAGTAGTGGATTTTCCAAGCTTACTGTGGTCTCCAAGCAGTTGTCGTCTAAGCAAATATTTGAAATCCTTTTGAAAGGAAAGCACTGTTTCATACATTTATCAATTCATGTTTACTGATCTCAAGCTAAAAGAATGCCTACGTGTTTGATTGAAACTGCTGACTTGTATGCTATTTTTGCCCGCTAGATAAAACTCACCTAAAATGTCGGGATATATAAGACACATAATTGGATGGTTGAGGAATCAAAGAGCAAGTTCTTGCTTGCAAATGTTTGCAAGTCGTTCAGACATTTTGCTTATTAAACTTTATAATTTGATCGGTTTAAAAATTTGGTTTAAATCAAAGAGCATCATTCATCGTCGATTTCGACGGGTTCATCGTTGTTGGCGATCCCGATGATTTACCATCCTCTCAAGATATAGTTTGATTCAGGGTAGCGATCGGAGGTTATCAGTGTTATCTGATCGGACGTATCGTCACAGTCAAATTTTTTACTGAGATATTTACTTTACTGTATAAATCATTTATCTTAAACAGGTAAGCATTGTTGTATGAGACAAGTGGCTAGTATTTACATTTTTCTTTAGTTGATTTTTTTTAAATTTTATTTTGTTGAAAAATAAACTTTTTAAAATATTCTTTTAAATTTTAAACTTATTTTGTTAAAATTATTCCTAAAAAAACTATAAAGGATAACAATTAAGACGATAAATGAATTAAACGTTTTGATATTACTTATAAAAATTTATTTATATTCTATTAATTAAATGAATAAGTTAAAATAAATCGTTAAATTAAATAAATAAATTTGAGTATATGTGTACAGCTTGTTAATGTTTGTGAATATGTTTGTGAACGTAAACATGTTTGTGAATCAATAAAATTAAAATAAAAAATTTAAAAATAAATAAATAAATAAATAAATATTATGAAGCTCAATAATCAAATAAATAATCTTAAAAAATAAAAATTTTAAAAAATCAAATCAACTTAAATTGAGAACTCGATAATATTTAAATAAGCTAAGCTAAATCAAGCTCGAACTAAGCCAAAACACATAAAAAATTAAATCAAATCAAATTTAAATAATCATTTCAAAAATTTATTAATTCATTTTAAATTTGATTTAATCGATTATTTATCAAATCAACTTAAACATATAAAATTTGATCCAGTTGGACTCGTTTACCGTCCTACCAACACCGCAGGTCAAACCTCCATCAAAAGTTGCCCGAATCTTGATGCGTGATATCCGACATGATGGGCAGATTACAATGGCAAGCAAACTGAGCAAGTCGTGATATTCCGCCTATTTTTGAACGAAACTCGGCCTTCCCACTTCCACCGTCGCTCTCGATCGGGATGGCGGTCGCCCCCATCCACATCTTCGCCGGCCGGTAGCCTGCTCGGAGATATGCCGTTCGGGCCCTTCGCCCATGGATCGGAAGGCTTACCTTCCGCCACCTGCGGCTTCCAACCACCCGATCCGTCCCCGCGCCATTGATTCAAACCTCACCTCCTCCTCCTCCTCTTCTTCTTTTTCCTCCTCCTCCTCATCTTCTCCCCCTGATTTCCTTCACCAGGCTATTGCTGCATACAAGCGCCACAGACCTCTCGGTGAGTTTGACCTCCCGTTCGGCTTCTCTTCTGTCTGCCCTAGATCCCTTCACTTTCGTAGTCTGCAGTCAAGTTTGTTGGCGCCTTCTAAAAATTGACAATGATTGATGCTTTACTTTCGTTCAGGGGTGTTATCGCTTCTTTTATACGAAAGAATTTGACTTTTAGGGTCTATCGTGGTTGCTGAAGTGGTCGTGTTCTCCTTGGATTCTTGTTCCTTTCTTGACTAGCTATCTTGAATGCTCTTCAGGTGGCATGCAGGGCAATATCAAACGGGCGACCCGAGTCTTGGTTCCTCAAACTGACTTACCGAAGGGCATCAACTCATCGTCTTCAGTGACTTCTAACGAGCCTGGAAAGGCATTTCCTCTGACAGGAGCAGTTTTAGAGAATAGAAAATTAGTGAGTGAGACAAATGATCATGCTGAGAATCGTGCAAGTTTAGTTACAGTACTCCAGGAGGATGCCTCAATCACACCGCCTTCAGTTGGTGGGACTTTAACTGCCATCGGGGACAATAAAGAAAGCAATTTTGAATTGCAGAAGGTCAACATCGACCTGCTAGCTGATCAAAAGAAGTCATCTATAGCAGTTTCGTCGTATCAGGTGCCATCTTTGGTGGCACTGAGGGACGACGAGATAAAGAAGGAAAATGCAACTTCACAGAGTAAGTTAAAATGTTGAAATCATTAGCGGTGAATGATATATTAAGATTTGAATAAGATAAGATGGTAAATTTTATTATTTTCTGCCTGCTTCAATCTCTCTCTTTATATGTGCTTAGGTACACTCATGACAACTGATAGTAAAATGGAGAACATCTCTTCTTACTTGCATTCTCTTGCATTGACAGAGGCGGAGGGGTATTTGGGAACTCATCTTGAGATAGAAGATCCAAAGCTTCAAGGTCATGGAAATATAGAAGCGTTTGGAATAAGCACGAAGTATGGAGGCACTATTTTATCTGAGAATAGAAAAGACCCTAATCATGATCAGTGTTATAGGGAACCAGTAACAAGATGTTCAGTTGTTGGTTCTTCATGTGCCACTGCATTGTCAGTTAACACGGGTCCAACAATTCAATCTACACATGCTCAACCGGCTGCACAGATGTCTTTTACAACTCAAGTCTCTTCTCTTGCTAGAGAGATGCCATCAGGCAGTAAGGTTCTAGTTTCCTCAGGGGAACAAGTGGCTGTCAGAAATGACCCTGATTGGCATATTGATGACAAACACAATGCTCATTTGGCTGAAAAAGTTAATAAGGAGTTTAATGATGATGCCAGTTGCCCACCTCAGCCTCCATTGCCAAATAATCTGTGTTCAGGTATTGAAGCAAGCCATCCTCAGCCAAGCAAAGTTGAGAAGTCTCGTCAGAAAAAGAAGTATGATCCAAATGTATTTTTCAAAGTTAATGGGAAGCTTTATCAAAAGCTTGGCAAAATAGGAAGTGGAGGAAGTAGTGAAGTGCACAAAGTAATATCATCAGATTGTACTATATATGCCTTAAAAAAGATAAAGCTTAAAGGACGAGACTACCCCACTGCTTGTGGATTTTGTCAAGAGATTGAGTATTTGAAAAAGTTGAAGGGCAAAAGCAATATTATTCAACTTATTGATTACGAGGTAAAAAGTCACAAAGCAATGAAGTTGTTGAAATGTATATGTGTGGTCTTTTTTGAAGAGATTGTGGACTATATTTTGTGTCAATAATGCTTGGATAATTGTTATGCTGCCCTCTAGTGGTTAATTTTGATTCCTAGTAACTGACTTTGCTATGTGAACAAGACATGAATATATATGCATTCTTATTGTCTCACTGCCTCTGGATTTTTTCAAGAGATTAGGTATCTAGTTGATGTGATAAGGCAGCAATATTCAGTCTATTGTTTATGAGGTAAATGTCACAAAATTATCATATTGAAATAAGATTTAGGAAAAGAGCAAGAGATGATCCTCTACTTAATAACTTAGACATGACTGCACTGTTGATATACTGCCCTTTAATCGATTGATTTGGATTCATTAGTTAAGTCACGTATCATATATGCTGTAGATAGGGATGTATATGCATTCTTATTGTTCCGCCTATAAATACTAGAATTTCAGTATGCTATACTAGTTACGATACCAATGCTTGCATGCCCTACCAATTGAGTATCTTCTTGAAACTTTTTTCTCATTGTCATGTGACACGTTTTGAGCTTCTCAGTTTTTTCGTTGTTATAGAATCTGAAACTCCAGGTGAGTTACATATCTAGTTTTACGCAAGATATTCGATGAATTTTGTGCACCTGCACGGCTGCACCAATGGCTGTTATTTACCAACTTTAGTGGTTTACCTTTGATGCAAAAAAAAGGGGCCAATTTCTTAATTGCTTTTGTCCAAATTTCATTCCAAGATTCACTGGAAAAACAGGGAAAATTATAGTTCCACTTGAGAGATATTCTGATATTAAATTTGCTACCTGTAAGTTTTTCTTTATAATCATAACACTTTGCCCACTTGATTATAGATTTATCACATTTGTATCATCATCACTTATAATTAAAAAACATAGTAGATATTTTTATGTTTAAGACACCAATCTGTATTTAAAAAAATATTAGTAGTCATATGGGGGAAAATTGACAAAACATGGAATCACATGACTCATTTCAGAGGTAATTCTCAACTTTGCTAATTACACCTGAGTAAGTGTTATAAAAATCTCAGGCGGCAAAATGAAATGGGTTGTATAAGAAAGAATTACTTGTGATTGGTTTGGATCACTGTTGTTTTGCTTAACTAGAGGCTAGCCATGGCCATATTTGCTTTTTTTGCTTGATTTTACAGCTTCCCGAAAAATGGCAGAAATCTGAAATGATTTTTTTTTCTTTTCAAGCATTACAGCGTTATTGAATTTCTTTTAAAGATGACAAGGTGTGAAATATATGGTTGGAAACAGAGTTACTTGCAAACAAAAATATAAAAAGGAAAAAAAAACTCAGAAATGCAAACTATAAAATAGGGACTTCTCCTTATTGTTGTTGAACAATTAACATATCAGATATCTGAATTCAAAGTGAAAGTTTAAGCATCAATTTCTTTCCAAGCATTAGAGCTTTATACAAATAAGGAAAGAAATAAGGGCGAGCTACAATAAAACACTAGGACCAAGGAAGGGAGGTAGTGATCCTTTATGTAAGCAGAATCAAATGATATATCACAGTGCAGTTGAAGATTTGCAACAATACAACTTTTCCTAATTCTAGCTGATCTGTATATCTGCTTTTTGGGATTCATTTTCAGAATGATTAATTTGCTTTCAGTTTATAGTTGTGACTTTTACATTAGCTATGCCATAGATGCTGAAAAAAAGTAAATTAAATTTATTGTTTAGGTGACTCCAAGGACTGTTATTTTATGACAGTTGATTAAGCCTCAAATTTTTGGCATGAAAAACAATTGTCTTGTTCTACATGGGACTGCTCAGTATTAGGCTTCTCTAAATCATATGCTTGGTGTGGCAAGTAGGTTTTGGTTTGTCTTTCAGTCTTCAAATGAACTATTTTGATTTATTTCTAAAGTTAGATTCTAAAATAGATGACGAACCATATCATTAGATTGCCTTTACTCACTGTAATGGTTGTTGATGTTTTACAGGTGACAGATAAAATTTTGTTTCAAGCAGTTGCAAATGACTTGGGGAATATTAAGGACAAAAGAATCAAGGATGATGAATTCATCTACATGGTGCTTGAATATGGAGAAATAGATCTAGCTCACATGCTTTCACAGAAATGGAAGGAGATTGGTACTCCAGGATGGAAAATGGATGAGAATTGGCTACGATTTTATTGGCAGGTACATCATTTTACTATGGTTGACATCATAACATTAAAAGATAACACAAGCTTTTGTGTAAATATCAAGTTTGCATCAACTTCACTTGGTTTGTTCGATAACAAGAAAATTTAGATATGGAGGAGAATGAACAAAGTGCTTAACACTGACTTTATCAAATTGTTGTTCTTATTATTGATTGTTTGATGAATTTTTAAAATGTAAATGATAAGATTTAAATAAAATCTAAAATAGTTACAATTTAGAATAGTCATACATTCTAACATATAGAATAAAATATCAAAATTAGTAGAATAAATGCATAATATTATTAATAGAGCAAGACAATATTGATTTATAACAAAAATATTAAAATTTTCAAGGTACAATATCACATTGTATAATTTATTGATTATTTCATTATATTAAGAAACGAAATGGGAAAGTTGCTGCCATGTGACATGGTGGTTACGGGTTTGAATCGCGGAAACAACTTCTTGCAATGCAGACTGTGTACAATAAACCTTTCCCTGAGATCATATTGGTAGGAGTTTCGTGCATCAGACTACCCTTTTATTAAGAAATGAAATGGGCAACAAGATCATTCCCCTTGAAGATTGAAGCTGAGTTTTGGAAAAAAAATATTATATTAAATCACATAGAGATAACTATATGTATATATATTATGAGTTAATGTGTAGACACCACACCTAAAATACCAATGTGTAATTGTTATTATCAAATTGACTATAATAGATAAGGAAATCTTCTAGTTATTTTAACTAGCTTGGATCTCAATTTGAGCAATTATTTAAAAGGTGTGGTTGAGAAGAGCTTGGTTGGCTTTAAATAGGCCACACCCTTAACATGTTGATCCTTCTTTATCCTCAGAAATCTCAAGTTGAGGAGGTATACAAGGGAGAAAAAGCGATCAATGAAGCTAAGAAGCTTCTCAAAAGTTTGATCCATTATTGTGGTGCTTGGTTAAGCATAGGGAAGCTTGCAATGATTATATATAAAGAGCTCAATAGTGGGGCTGGGTCACTATTTATGGACGAGGGATTCCTGAGATAATGATTTGATGTGGGCGAAGGATTTTGGGGTTACTACCATAAAGGATCGTTGCAACCAGACATTGCATGACTCATGATTGCAAGACAAGCTTGGGGTTTGTGGGGTTTGTGCTAGGCCATGGAGGAGGGCTGGTGACTCTCATGCAAGCAGAACAAATACATGGAGAGAGTTAGGATTGAGAGAAGAGGGGAGAGCTTTCCGCTCAAGGGAATACCTCCTCTTTTTGGAAATCCTAACTTTCAGTGGAGCTTTGCTACCATGTGGAATTTTTTGAGTAGGAAAATAGTATTGCTTTCTTGAAGATGAGATAACCATGAGTGTATATAGACTCATGAAATTCTAAATCTAGCACTATTGATATGAGACTAAACCTGCTAGACCAAAATATATCAATCAAGTAACTCTTAACGGAACAAAGACGCTTAAATGCCAACATTAAAGATGACCTAAATGATTTGAATGTTCTGTATATAAAGCTCAATTGTTGGATATGATCCATCTAGTCAATCCCCAAAAGTTAGGAGTTAAGACATAGATCTTCTTCATGTTGTTGTAGAATTATCATATACCAGTAACCTGACATACTGTTAAGATGGAGCCTTCACTAGAATTTTGAGTTTGGCGCTTCATCTGATACATTTTATATGGAAGTTAGCTGAGTCTTTCATTAGAATTGAACATCTGTTTGATGGTTGCATTCATTAATAAATGTTGTCTATCTATATTCAGTGCTCACTTCATGAATATTAATTCTCATCAATGCAGCAAATGCTTGAAGCTGTTAATACAATACATGAGGAACGTATCGTGCACTCAGATCTTAAACCTGCCAACTTCTTGCTGGTCAGGGGCTCACTCAAGCTTATCGACTTTGGTATCGCTAAAGCTATAATGAATGATACCACAAACATACAGCGAGATGCTCAGGTACAGAAGAAATCTCGCGTTTGCTTTTTTCATTTGAGCAATTACCAAAAAGAGCACCTTATACTGAAATATGTCCAAACTGGACCGCCTATTGTTTAGTTTAGGTCTCTTTCTCTTTGTTTTTTTTACTAATTTACCTTCCATTGTTTGAACCAAGGTATTTGATGAAACAACTTGAACAATTTTAAAAAAATGTTTTTTAAAATAAGAGTCAAACAACCATTAAATTTTTTTAATTTATGAAAAAAATAGTTAGTCAATATTGACTAACTATTTTAACTGATTCAATGGCCAACTTGTTCCACCAAACATCTTAACTAACTATTTTTTTAAATAGACGGACTCATATGCAATTGATGGACTAAAATCATTCACAAAATTCAAATGTCTATTTAATTTTATAGGCAAATATTTTTTAAAGTAAAAGGGGTAAAATTAATCAGTTTAATGCTATTAGGTGAAACAACTTGGTAGATTGAAACCCAAAAATAAAATAAAATCTAACATATATTTTTTAAAATACCTAATATCAATTAAACTAAATTATATATTTTTATTTAAACTTCGATGGACAATTTTCTTCTATTTCCTTTATTTATTTTATTTTTTGAATTTTTTTAGTTAGGATTTGGGCATTTATCAATATCAAAGGCTCTATTTGGCTAATTGCTCTTTTTCATTTTTCACACAATACCACAGAGATGGTAATGTTGATTGACTGCAGGTTGGAACCCTGAACTACATGTCCCCTGAAGCATTCATGTGCACCGATCGCGATGCAAACGGAGACACTATCAAGTGCGGGCGCCCCTCCGACATCTGGTCTCTTGGCTGCATCCTCTACCAAATGGTGTATGGAAGCACACCCTTTGCACAATACAAGACATTTTGGACCAAAATCAAAGTCGTCACTGATAAGCGCCATCAGATTGTATATGAGCCTGTCTCCAACCCTTGGCTGATTGATCTTATGCGAAGATGTCTTGCGTGGGACCGCAACGAAAGATGGAGAATCCCACAACTCCTGCAGCACCCATTTCTAGTACCAAGAGTCCCGAAAGAGCTAGTTCCCTATACCGATCAACACCCATCTAAATTGCTAGTAGAGAGGATTGGTGCTTACTGGAATGATCCCGATGTGTCTAGGCTCTGTTCGCAGCTCCATGAAGTCATCGAGAAGCTCGAGAAAGAACACAAGGATCCTACTAATGTACCCGTGGACTCAAATGTTTCTTGATGGCGACACTGTATTTTGAAGATATCTACTCCGGGTGGCTGTTTCAGGGGCATCCTATTCCTTTTTGGTATATGTTCATTTAGTGTAATATTGCTCTGCTGATATAGTGAGTTTGGACCTTTTATTGAACGAGCCATTTGCATGTTTGCTGGAGTTCCTGTCTTCTTTGCTGTGTAGTGAGGTTCGTTAATATGTTGATGCCACAAGTGTGGCCTATTACCAAATATTGAATTCCCACATTTATTATATTGCTGTATAATGTAGTTAGATTAGCTATAATTTCGATGCTGTCAAAGGATTAAAGGATCTCAACTTTGTTATATACTCAATGAATGCTATTGTTCTTCTCAATCTAGCCAGTTTTTGTTTCTTCTCTGTTTGCATCAATTCAAATTATTAACTATTAGTCAAAATTCGGATATAATGTTAGAGATGCATTTAGAATTGATAGTGCTCATTATTATTGTTTGTGGTCTCTTAAAGATTTACAGTTCATTATTCTTGTTTTTGGTATTTAATCAAGGTTTAACCCAAACTTGACTGATGTAAAGATTTAGAGGGAATTAGAGTATTAAGAACATTTAATGATTTTTTTTGGACAAAATAATCATGCCAATTAAGTATTAGGTTAAAATCAAATGAAATAATCAAAATTGAATACGTCATTTTTTTTTTGAATTGAGCGAATTTTTTAATAAAAATTGAACTAATAAAATATCGATTAATTCAATAAAGATCAAATTAATCAATTTTTTTAAACCAATTATAAATTTAATCGAAATAATGAAAATCTAATTTTTTAATAACGACCGAATTATGAACTTTTGTAATAATACCATAATGCTTCCATTGTTTCTGTATTAATTAGTTTTAATAAAATCATAAACCGAATAAAATTTGTATTTAGATATTTTTTCTATACCTTTGCTTTGAAATTATTATATTTGTATTAACCATATTAATAAACTAAAATATATTGTAACAAATCTTAAATTAACAAAATTACTATAACAAATCCATAATTTTTTTTTATTAAGGCTCAAATGAAAATTTGATAAATTTGAGAGGATAAAATGAAAAACTAGTACGCAATAAATTTAATATCCTAAAGCAGTCGCCGTTCTCCGTAATCGCATATTCGCATCGCTGGGCACGGGTCGGGAAATACGAACGACAGCACCACCTAACGCCGCCGCGCTCCCCAGCCGTCGCCGTCGTTCTTGCGATATCTACCCTCGTCGCTAGTCCCACCTTCTCTGCTCCCTTTTCCCCCTTTCAGATAGATCAAATACATGCTCATATGAATACCTTCTGCTGCACCGCCCCCGACCCAGTGTCACCCGCCGCCCCCGCCACCGCTACCCCATTCTCTGCGCCGCCTCCCATCCCTCCCATGATCCCTCCCCATCCGCCTCCACCTCCTCCATCCGCCTCTGCGCCGGCCGGCAGCGGTGACTCTTCTCCTCTCCACCACGCCAACCAGAACGGCGGCACCACCCGATGGCCCTCTGCTTCTGCCAGCGACCACGGTATCTCCCACCGTTCCGCTCCCTCTGAACCCTCCGCTCCCGCTTCCCTGCGCCCGTCCTTCTATGACGCCCTCGACCACCACGGGGTAAGCCTCAACAACATCGTCGGGAATGGGATCTCGGGACTGCTTCACAAGTGGGTCAACTACGGAAAGGGATGGAGGCCCCGGTGGTTCGTGCTCCAGGATGGCGTTCTCTCCTACTATAAGGTCCATGGTCCCCACCGCATCGAGGTCAGCCAGGAGCTCGACAAGGGGGCGAAGGTCATCGGAGAGGACTCTCGTCGTATTTCCCGCCGCAGGAGCAGTCACTACTTTCCCCCTCGCAAGCCTGTCGGCGAAGTCCATCTTAAGGTTGTCGTCAGCCTACTCCTACGCAGAACCAAGTTGCTGACCTCTTTTTTCAGTTTCTCTTGATCAAAATATTTCTTTTTAGGTTTCTTCTATCCGTGAGAGCAGATCGGACGATAAGAGGTTCTCCATCTTCACGGGAACGAAGAGACTCCACTTGAGGGCGGAGACGCGGGATGATCGATTGGCATGGATGGAGGTGCTGCAAGCGATGAAGGGCATGTACCCGAGGATTTCAACCAGCGAGCTCATGACGCCGGTAGATAACGTCGTGGCGTCTACTGAGAAGTTACGAAATAGGCTGCAGGAAGAAAACGTGAGCAACACGGTGATACAGGACTGCGAGCAGATCATGAAAGGCGAGTTTGCTACGCTGCAGAACCAGCTTGTTCTTCTTAATCAGAAGCAGGCCGTCTTGGTTGACACCCTCCGTCAATTAGAGGTATCAGAGAGATCCCTTTTCCATTCTCACAGCTCCTTCTTTGAGTTTGTGTGTATTAGATTGTAAGTTTACTCGTCCATTTCATCTCACTGACGTATAAGTTGCAACTATAATTAGTTTTGCAGGAGGAGAGCCTGTATGAGTAATAGTTTTTCTTCGATTGCCATCCTAGCAAGTATCATGGCGATTTTTACATAACCTGCAAGTCTTAGTTGTTTTGCTTAGTTCCACGAGCACTTTGATACCAAAATAGTTACTTGTCTCTTCTTTTGCATTTGACCTGAAGAGTAACCCTGCCTTTATATCAATAAAGAAAACCATAGAATAAGTAGACAATACAAGAAAATAAAGTAAAAGCAGAGCTAAGAGTGAATCAGAAATGATTTTTTTTGTCCTAAGGAAAAAAAATTTGGCCTTTTGCAGCAGGATAATCCGGATATATCCACATATACTAGAGCAAGTACTTGTGACAACAAAGACACTTGCTATAGGTACCCCATTATCATGGTACAAATGGATTGTAGGGCAAGTATGACTTAGATCATGTTGATATATGCTATGTGTCTAGGTATCAAAGTAGTCAAAAAGAAAACCTTGAACAACCAAATGTGCCTAATACCATTCTATCATTTTAAATCTTTCTATTGAAGATTCATTTTCTCCCTAGTGTTCTATTCAGGGATTAGTCACAATTCAAGTGCTGATGCTACTTACTATTTGTTGTTTCTTTCAGAACAGAAGCATCAGACTCTTGAAAAACTCCTAAATGTTTTACATTTCTAGCTCTCTTTTTCCATCTAGATTTCTAAGAAACTAAAGTACCAGATTGATCAAGGAAAGTAGGACACAGTCTTGATCAGAACTAGAGGAAAAATTAGGCTTAGGCGCAGAGAATCTATATTTGAAAGGAAAATTGTTTTTCAAGAAAGATGCATCTCTTGAGTCTGTCACTCTATTGTCTGAGATGTCGGAGATTGTAGAATTTATGACAAGAAACCTATTGATACTACTACCAATGGAATAATCTATTAAAATAACAATTATAGTTTTGGGAGCCAATTTAACTCATTTTAGCGTAGGGACATTATATTGATTAGACATCTGCACAGTCTAAAGTAATCTAATTTAGAATTGTAAGCTTTCCAATTTTGATGGAATGCTCTTGTCCTTTGGTAGTACTCGATTTAAAATGTAGCCAGCAAATGGTTCCCCGTACAAGTTATGGGGAGCAATAAATCTAATTAGCATTGTCGTATCTTAGAATGCCTTATTTTTTATATTAGGGGAGTAAGCAATTACTTGATGAATTATCCCATGCTCTTTATAGAATAGGGAAAGTTAGTGTGAGGTACGTTCTCCTCCCCTATTAGATCTAAAGGCTTTTATCTTTTTCTCAAATTGTTTTCAACTTCAGTTTTATAAAATTTAAATTTTAAGAACACTTCATCTCTGGTCTTCAAGAAATAGGTACAATAATACTCAAAATACTCAATGAATGTAGTATTTACTACTCCCTTATAGGTTCACTATAGAAATCACATAGGTCACTGTGGATTAATTCTAATAGTTATGTGTCACTGATGAATGATCCCATGCTCTTTATAGAATTGGGAAAGTTAGTGTGAGGTACATTCTCCTCCCCTATTAGATCTAAAGACTTTTATCCTTTTCTCAAATTGTTTTCAACTTCAGTTTTATAAAATTTAAATTTTAGGAACACTTCATCTCTGGTCTTCAAGAAATAGGTACAATAATACTCAAAATAATCAATGAATGTAGTATTTACTACTCTCTTATAGGTTCACTATAGAAATCACAGGGGTCACTGTGGATTAATTCTAATAGTTATGTTCCACTAAAAGGATAATTTAAATAGTTCCGTAGGTTGGTTAGATTGTACACATAGTTCACATTTAAAATTAGGATAATAAGAGAGCTTAGGAATTAACTCAAGATTGGTCATTCTCCACATGGACTTATAGTTGATATGGCCTACTTGACTATGTAACTATGTAAGACACCACTAGATTTAGAATTTAATAAGACTTTGGCATCAAAAGGATCTTTATTAGATGATAAGAATAAAACTATGAGTTTAACAGACCATCAAAAAACATAACATTTTTACTATTGAAAAAAAAAATCTCCTTTAGAGATAACAAGTTAGACATTCTTAAAATCTTATTTTAAGAATTAGGATTTGATGCAATTAAATGCATACAAAATACTTTGTGCCTAAAGAATAAATGTGTAAGTTATTACTGATAGTTATAGGTCAATATAGAAAAAAAAAATCTAATTCGGCGATAATATCTTGTTTAAGCAGAATGGCATATTATCCAACAATATTTGAATTAAAACAACAAAATATCTATTATTGGCTGAATCAAATTCTGACACAAGGTATTATCATGTTATCAACTTATTAAATGCAATCGCAGCATATTTTTGTAGTGTATGAGAAGAGAATATATGAGTAGTAGTCATGGGTGCATGGTGAATGTGTGAAATGCTATGTTGAATATAATTTTTCTGAGTTGTTAATTGGTTTTTGCCAGTTTTACCATGAACTAATATACCACTTTGTTTCTTAATCAATCATAGAGCAATTATATAGTCTGTAGATCCATCTGTGAGCTTTGGCATGGCTTTGGATGGCACTATTCCATGCTGCTCCCTGGCTGGCTGCTACACCTATGCATGAGTATCTATTCAACTGAGTGAAAAGTGCAGAAATATCTGTTTTGAATGGTCAAGTCTTCAATTACTTCTAGTATCCTTATTTTTTAAAAAAAAAACAAAGAATGGATCTGTGCAATATATCAAGGTCTAGGGGAAGGGTTTTCAATTTATGATGGAAAATGCATCCCAATGATATGCTGGTGGCAATATGGATGAGATGAGATGCCATTCTTCATGCTAGTAAAAGAACCTTACTTCTACATTTTATTTTCATCAGACACTTTTGTAACTTGTCATTTGGCAGACAGCGCATGTTGCTCACTGACTCATACTATGTTACTTATGATTGAAAATTTGCTATCAACTTGTGCTAGTATCTTCTGTTGATATCAAAGTTTTAACATTATAATAATCTTTCTGAAGTCCAATCTTTGTGTCTCAAAGCAAAAAAGTTTCTTCAAACCATTTATCTTAAAATTATTTCAATTCACATTCATCTTCCTGATTACTTCTTATTTTAAAATGTTAAACAATCGATTGAAAGACGCATACTGTCTGTTCAGTTATCTTGGCAGTTGGACATATATTGAATTGTGTTTTTATTTCTTAGTACATTGACAGAATAATATGTCTTGTTCTTTTTATAGTCAGAAAAGGTTGATTTGGAGAATACCCTTGTCGACGAGAGTCAAAGAGGGATTGCTACTAGATCAAGACAAGAGAAAAATAGTGGTATGATGCATAATAGAACGACTTATGATAACATGCTAGTTTTCACTATACTAATTTATTGGGCTATCTTTCCTTTCTATTCCGTCATTGATCTAACCTGATTTAGGAAGACTCAACATGATTTAAATTGTGAAGCTTTTATTAGCACAGGTATCTTACCTTGCAATTAAATGTAATGGATTTATCTGTGGTCACAGTTTAGGTGTTATGTTATATTCCATTTCTTAGAATGATAAGAACATCTGTTTCATGTAGGACTATAAATGGTCCACTGTTGTATCTCCTTTTATATGTAAATTCATAATTTGGCTCATGAAAATGGGCCTTACTATTGTTGGATATATTTTAACCAGGACTCCAAGGTTGAGTGACAAATTCACATTACTTGGGGAATAACAAATCTACCAAATATCTAATAGTGAGCTTCTCTGTTCATCCGTAGTTTGGTTACCTCTCAAGCATTTGCTTAGTTTCTTTATGTTTTCCCTACATGGGAAAACTTGAACACAAACGAATGGCACAATTTCTAAAATAATTATTTTTGTTTAATGCTTCCCTTTGCTAATTCTTCATTCTTGTGATTGTTTACAATTGTGACTATAGCAGTTTTGCTTGCTTGTCATTGCATATTTTATTTTGATTTTTTGTACATGGAAACCTGTCATCAGACTTTGTTTCCCTCTACAAAATCACTAGTGGTTCACTATTCGTACATATTTGACTGCTATCCTTTTCCCTCAGTTGTTTATATTGCCTATACTTGTAATGTATCATTCTTGCTAGTTAACTTGTTGCTAATTGCTTAGTTACATTATCTATCTAGTCTTACCCATTAAATATTTTTCTAGAAGGGAGTGCAAGTGAATCTGATTATGACAATGAACGTCCTGATGCTGTTGATGAAGAAACAGATGAAGAAGATAATGCCTTTTTTGATACACGAGATTTTCTATCATCAATCTCTTTTAAGAGCACAGAGTCTGACTTCTATAGATCTGAAATTGATTCTGATGATGAGAATGATTATGGTGTCTGTTTTGGAGATGCTAGTGATTCTTCTATGAAATCTTGGGATTTAACTATCCCTATGTGAGGAGACGTAAAAAATTGCCCGATCCTGTTGAAAAGGAAAAGGGAGTGAGCCTCTGGTCAATGATCAAAGACAATATCGGAAAGGATCTTACTAAAGTTTGCCTTCCTGTGTATTTTAACGAACCAATTTCATCACTGCAGAAATGTTTTGAGGATATGGAATACTCATACCTTATTGATCGAGCATATGAGTGGGGCAAAAAGGTAATATAAATACTCAAATATTTGGAAGAATCAGGTTAGCTTACAATACTAATAATTCTCTTTGCCTTGTCAATAGATTTTGACTGAAATACATGTTTACCATCCTCTATTTTCAATTATGTTTGAAATTTAGTATGCTAGGTGGTAAAGGGGTCGTCAACATGATTTAGTGTATCAAGACTCGCACTAGTTTTTTATCATTGCAAATCTGTGTAATGGTGACACAACTCATAAAGGTGATACTTCTAGAGTTTGATTTTTTTTTTACTGACACTTGGCATCAATGTCATTGCTGACTATTTCATTACCATGTATAACAAAATCATCTTGACATGCACATAATGGGGTTTGAATTGTCACCAAAAGGGGGATAATAATATTCATACTATATTACACAATAGTTTAGTCCTAATCTATACTTTAGATTCTGTTTGAAAGAGCTCAGTTGATTTAATCCCAAATGCTAGAATCACTTCAAGAGGCATCTCCTTTATATAAAACGAACCATGACTGGTTCCTCATGCACAACTATAGTGGTCAGTCATCTCCTTTACCCTAATCATGACAAATTTACTGGACACATTCAAAAAATAGTACCGTGGTATATGTTGTTGGACAAACTTACTGGACACATTCAAAATATAGTACCGTGGTATATGTTGTTTGCAGATGATATTGTTTAGGTAGATGAGATACGTGAAGGAGAAAATGCTAAACTAGAATTTTAGCGGAAAATATTAGAAGTGAAAGGCTTTAAACTTAATAAAGTAAAGACAGAATATATGAATTTAAGTTGAGCAATAGTAGACGTAATGAGATAATTGTTAAGATAGGAGATGATGAGTTGTCTGAACTGAGAGCTTTAAATATTTAGCATTATTTTTGCAAAACGATGGAGGGATTAAGAGAGATGTCTTGCATAGAATACAAGTAAAATGATTGAAATGGAAGAGAGCGTCGAGTGTTTTATGTGATCGTAAAGTACCTCTAAAACTTAAAAGGAAGTTCTACAAAACGGGGGTTAGACTTGCTATGTTATATAATGCTGAATGTTGGGATATGACTCAAGCACATAAGTAAAAGATGAGAGTCACAGAGATGAGAATGTCAGGTGGATGTGTGGACATACAAGGATGAACAGAATAAGAAATAAGAGCATTAGAGAGAAAGTCGGAGTTGCATCTATTGAGGAAAAACTCCGAGAGACTCGTTTAAGATGGTACAGACATGTACTTAGACAACCAATAGATGTTCCGGTTAGGCGATGTAAAATTATGATAAATACACACATCAAACAAGGAAGAGGAAGACCAAAAAAAGACTTGGTTAGCAACAATAAAATAAGATAAAATTTATTTAAGTATAGATGATGATATAGTAGGGGATAGAGCCCAATGGCATAGAAGGATCCATATAACCGACTCCATCTAGTGGGATAAGGCTTGGTGGTTGTTGTTGTTGTTGTATTGATTAAGATAGCTATTGCAATGAGTAATACGGCTCATAAAAAACTCTAAATCTAGAAGAACTAATGTAGGATTAAACTAACTGCACTTTGTAACTCTATTAACTTTAATACTGCTTAACATTGTTGATGGAACACACAAGTAATGATTGTTTCGATTTCAGATAGAAAATAAAGAGAGAAAAGATGAAATCAAACCCGGATGTAAAGAGATCCGAGGAATAAAGCTGACAAGTGAGCTTCTCCTAGACGCGCCATTACAACAATAGACTAGAACTAGTTTAAAGTCTCATTCCTTGTTGGAGATTTGGTCTCCAATTGAAATGGTATATTTTGGTATGATGTTGTGTTGCTCAGAATGTACCCATACACTCCAAAGTTTGCCAAGACAAATTCAAATTAACTTTAAATTTTAGTCCTCTAACCCTCTTTCGCGTGTTGTTTGCTTGCCGTATTTACTTCCTAATATAAATATATGTCAATCAAAAAGTTCATCATATTAAAATTGTAACATAATAAGGTACAAAACTATAGCAAACACCTTGACAAATGATTATACTTAATATTGAAATGTGTGATTTATCGCTGTAAATTAACTTATTGAATATATATATATATATATATATATTGTTGTAATTAATTACTACCTTATATAGAACAACATGATATTTTAACTAATATCTTCAATGATATATTCATTAATAAAGTATTAAAAGGCAGTTTCAGACAATTGGTGGTCGACCCATTGCTTAGTGTTTACGCACGCACACATAATCGTTCAAAATTGTTGTCATGTGATCTTGAGGTTACAGGTTTGAGTTACGGAAATAGTCTCTTGCAAAATACAAGGTAAGACTCTGTACAATAGATCCAATGTGGTTCGACCCTGGACTCTGCACTAGCGAGAGCTTCGTGCATCGGGCTGGTTTTTTTTAATCGTTCAAAATAAGTTTACAATAAAAAATAAATGTCATAATTAATAAATAACATTAAATATATAACAACAATTAAATATCTATATTTGCAACTACGAAAGCAAAATTCACAACAATATATAGAATTCAATAATTCATAGTCATAAATCTAAATTGTAAGAAAATGCATATTTAGCTTATAATTAGTATAATACTACACTTTCAAAAGCATGTTCATACTGATGCTATTTTACATTCTAATGTTATCAAATTTAGACTTCTCTTTTTTTAATACTTGATTTTCTACCTAATTTCCAGGGCAATGGTCTTATGAGGATGCTTAATGTTGCTGCATTTGCTGTTTCTGGATATGCTTCAACTGATGGCAGAATATGCAAGCCATTTAATCCACTTCTCGGTGAAACCTATGAGGCTGATTATCCAGATAAAGGCCTTAGATTCATTTCAGAAAAGGTGAGTGATTGGTCTCACAAATACAATTACATGCAGTTCATTTCTGGTTAAATTGGGCCTCAGTTTCTACCTTCATGTTCCTTCCATATTAGCTGGAAAAAAAAAGATTTTATAATACTTACATATGGATATTTTGTCTTTATATTGAATCTTTTATGAAGGGCAGTAAAATTTCTTGAAGGGCTGTGAACTCTTAATTTTTGTCTGAGCATGGAATATTTTTTGCTTGGTTTTCTCAGTATTAGTGGTAATATTTGATAGATATAGCAAACATAGATGGTGTTATCCTTTGGCTAAAATGGGCATTTTTCATGAACATGGTCACCACTCAGTAAAGAGGAAGACTGCTTATAACACTAATAATGCCTAGATTATTTCACTAAGAGGTTGGGATACATTTTTAAAAGATGGCAAGAAATTCCTACTAATTTTGGCACATGAGATTCCCTTGATTGATAGTGTTCTCAGAGGTTTTCGTTTATTGTTTATCATGATTAATGCCTAAAAGGTGGATGATAGAACTATATATCTTCTTAGACAACCAATTGAAATTTTTTGAGAAAAGAAGCAAGACGTTCACATGGTTTTCATTGATCTAAAAAAAGTTTATGATAAAATCCCAAAGAAAATTATATTGAGAATTCTAAAAAGAAAGTGCTAGTGTAACATATATTAAGACAATTAAAGATATGTATAATGATATAATGACAATAGTGAAGATTCCATGCCGAATAACAAAGTGATTCCTATAAAAATAGGGTTACCCCAGGACAAACCAAAAAAAAAAAACAACCTTCAACTTGGTGTTTTGACTAGAAATGTGTATTCTGCTATAATTCATGTTCCTTTTATTAATCGGCTGATCTTGGATGGTTGATATGATTTGAAAGTTGATAACAAGTCACACGGCACCTGATATCTGTGCTGATTTGTAGCTCTTTTTTTTTTCTATTTTTTCTTCTTTGCAACACAACAGGTTGGATGAATTACTTATACTCTTATTCTTTGCAATTTATGTAGGTCAGTCATCACCCTATGATTGTTGCATGCCATTGTGAGGGTAAGGGATGGAAGTTTTGGGGAGATAGTAATTTGAAAAGCAAATTTTGGGGTCGCTCAATTCAGCTTGATCCTGTTGGTGTACTCACCCTTGAATTTGATGATGGTGAAGTTTTTCAGTGGAGCAAGGTATTAGGCATTGCATGAATTGCTTAAAAGTTTGGTTTTGGTTATGCGTATAGATTTTGAGCTTCGCTATTTCAGGTAACAACTTCCATTTACAATCTTATATTGGGGAAACTCTATTGTGATCATTATGGTACTATGCGCATACAAGGAAATTGTGAATATTCATGCAAGCTAAAATTCAAGGAGCAATCAATAATTGATCGAAACCCGCATCAGGTACCTAGTTCTTTTTTTCTTTGTTCTTTTTGTAATGTTGTGGTGTTGGTGACATGGTAGCTACTATGTCCCCCATCCTTTTCCTCACTTTTAGTTGTTGTTGCATGCCTTTGTTGCATATTTTTTCTTCTATTGTAGGGCTAGTTGATCAAGGTTCCTTAATTTAGTTGCAATATCATCAGAGTGGATCACAAATTTGCTATGGTATTTCAAATAACTATTTATCATCTTGAACAGAGAAAATTCAGGATTTCCTAGAGAAAAGCATAATTTCAGGAGGACTATTCAATTATACATTATAATGTTTGTTTAAATCAAATGCCTAGCCAGTAAATACAAAGTTAATGGTTCTTCAAGTTCCTCCTTTTCTCTCTCCTAATTGTGTTACTCAAGAAAGATTGCCATTTGTCATTTAAGATCCTTGCAGAATTTTACTCTAGAGTATGTTTCATATGATGGAAGGAAAGTTGGATGGAAATAAGGTGACAAAAATTTCCCTAGTGACACTTTAGTGATTTTAGTGATTTGTTTATGAATTTGAAGAGTATCTAATGCTACACCTTAATAAGTATTTGCAATCATCATGAGAAGACAAGAGTTCCCTTGAATGAAAAAGAAGTGCGTAAAGAAAGTAATTCGATTGATTTAGAATAAGAATTGTATCTTTACAAACACTGTACATGTTTTCATGTGCTGCTTAGCATTTGAAACTTAAATATTATTTGCATTTGTTAATTCTTTTTGAATTTTGTATTAGAATTTCTTAAGAATCATTCTATTTTATCAATATATGATATTAAATATCATTATAGTGACGCACTCACATAACATATTCGTTCGTGCATAATGTATATGCCTTATGTGGTGATCCTTGTGCATCTTCTCTTCACATGCTATTTTAGCACCTTGATTTCTTATTTAAAACTTTAATCGAGGTTTGCCGTTAACTTATTAGATATATGTAATGATTTGTTTGCTTTTCATCCACTAGATAGTAATCACCGTGTGCAATAGGTGTAATATACATTTTCACTCACATTCTATGCCCTATGTGGTGATCCAACATGTGCTTTTCAACACATTCATTTCTCATTTAAAACTCTTTTTAAATTTAACTGTAAATTTTGTTGATACATGTAATATTGTTTTCTCTTCTGCCGAGAGAATAGTGGTAACCATGTGCAATCTATTTGTAGGTGCAAGGTATAGTTCAGGATCGCAGTGGCAAAACTGCAGCAACACTTATTGGAAAATGGGATGAAAGCATGCATTATATGGATGGAGATATCTCTGGAAAAGGCAAAGGATCTGAATCATTGTCTGAAGCCCAATTATTGTGGAAACGTAGCAAACCCACTAAATTCCTCACTAGATACAATCTCACACGTTTTGCAATAACAGTAAATGAGCTCACCCCAGGATTAAAGGTTGCCATTAGTGTTCTACTTGTTATCCATGCATCCTTTGTTTTAAGTTTCAATTTAATTACTTCTTTACTTCTTATCCTCAATCTCAAGCAGGAAAAGTTGCCACCGACAGATTCAAGGTTGAGGCCTGATCAGAGGTGCTTGGAGAATGGGGAGTATGAGATGGCAAATGCTGAGAAGTTGAGACTGGAACAGAGACAACGCCAGGTTAGGTTTTGAATATTGTTTTATAAGAGGTAAATTGGTGCGGAAGTCATTGCTCCTATGTAGCCAATTGCTTCCATGTTGCTTCTTATATATTTGGGCCATTGATGGGACATTTGTTTTTTAATGTTATGATCATTCATTGAACTGCCTATTATAAACTTTGTCAGTCATCCAAAACTAGCTGAAATCTGAAGTTTCATGAAGCCATTGCACAAGGATATCCCTAGGGTCCTTAAATGTCCATAAGAAATCCTTAAATGTCCATAAGAAAAATTGAATTAAGGTAATCAAAAATAAGAGGTTAACACATAAATGCATAGTGAATAGTGAGAATTTAGTGTTGTAAATTTGTTCAGTGACATTGCTAAAAAGAACAAGTTGTCTTTACGGTTGGATTTCTAAATGTCTAATTTACTGTTTGCTGTATTTTGTAAATGTTATTCCCTCAGTACTATCTTTGATGTTTTGGTCGCGCCATGTGTTGCAGGCGAGAAAGATGCAGGAAAGTGGCTGGAAACCACAGTGGTTTGTGAAAGATAAAGGGTGCGAGACATATCGGTACATAGGAGGATACTGGGAGGCCAGAGAAGACAGCAAGTGGGATGGATGCCTTGATATCTTTGGCCAAGTCCCCAGCGATCCAATGACTGATTAACTTGCAGTTTAGACAGAAACCAAGGTTCTTCTCTTGCAGCTTTTACCAACTATTTTCTTTTCTGTTTCTTATCTCCTTTGGTTTCTTGTAGACTGCTCACAATTTTTGGGCAGCCAAAATGAATTTTAGGGTGTAAAGAGAAGAATTAACAAGTATAGTGCCTGCTTTTATAAGAATAAACACAAAAGTTGCAATCTTCGGATTCTTTCAGTTCATCAACATAACCGAATCGTTCTTGCCACCCTTGAGTTTCATCTCAGGTTGCTTAATTTTGCAAGTGCAAGTGCAAGTGCAACATAACCGAATCGTGTAGAGGTGACTGGAGAATTTCAGAACCTGCTGAACTTGTTCAAAACCTATCGGAATCGTTGGAACTTAGGGTTATGCTTGCTGATCATTGATGCGCTTCAAAATTTCTCCTTATTTTTGCATATTATCTTAATATTCATGTAGTATATATCTTTTGGAAGATTCATCATGCACCTCTGCCAAGTCGTGTGCAGGAGCACGGAGTTGGATATCCATTACTGTGCTTGTGCACAAAATCAAGTTAACCTGGGAAGAAATCTATGGCCTCGTACAGCATTTAATGGGGGTGAAATCCGTCCCCTACATGACTGTTTCATAATATTGGGAAGAATAAATCAGAAATTGTAGATGATCCCTACAGATGAAGGTATGATCACACGGTTTTATCAGAATGCAACTCTTGTATGATTTGATAATTTTATTCTGTGGTTACCATCTCAGCTATAGCCTTGTATAACGTTTTATGACGACTTCTGCATTGTGGCATTTGGCTAGTAGAATAAACCAAATGAAACTAGTAAAAGAAAGATGCAAGATTTAGCGAGGGTCTTGTGCAACCTAGGAATTAGTTGTAGTTAATTTTTCAATTTGATCTTAAGTCGAGATTATTGACTAGAGAATTTTTCTTAATTGAGTAAAGTGTTTAGTCGATTTAGGAGTCGACGAAAAGCAATATGTTCGTTAAGAAAAAGCTCTATTTTGGGAAAATTCATTAAGATATTTATTGCCAAGAAGATTTCAGCTCTTAAATTATTATTTTTAATGAGAAGGTATTGTTGATTGCACTACCTCTACCACGAGAAGAGTCTCTTGTACATGACTCGGTTTCTATACGATGGACAAATGATAATATGTGAGTGTTGTCATTTTGAGATTGAAATTAAAATTTAACAAAATTAATATGTCTATTTTTCCTATGCATTAGCCATAGTATTTAGGTTAGTAGTTTTCGTGATTTATCTCTTCTGTATTGGTCCCGAGATGGATTGACGGAGACGTTAGAGGAGAGCAATCGTCTTTTACCATTTTATATATGACCCGACCTAAGGCTGGGCCAAGCTTAGCTTGGCTTGTGGATAAGAACGGGTCTAGTATGACACGAATCGATTAGAAATGGGCTTTGCTTGGGTTGGATCATGTTGCAACCAACTCGATTTGTTTGACCACTCTAATAGCGACTGGAAATATTGTATTCCTTTGAACTCATAGATTTGTAGACTAAATGCTTGTGTTTGTTTGTGTTGGGTTATATAGCAAAATTAAGCATAAAGTATAGCAGTATAAAAAGATATTTCCATTTAGAATTTTAATTACACATTTAGAATAGAAAGATATTTTTTTTTGATGCGGAAAATCATTTTACATGTTTGGATATTCAAGTCGACTTCAGCACGGTTCATAACAGTATCCATACAAGTAGAATCGTCGTTCTACTCATTAGTGCAATTGGAAAATCAATATATATAGTGCAATTGGAAAATCAATATATATAAGTTTAGATAAAATTTAAAATTTTAAAATTATTTTACCAAATAAGATAGGTTCGTAATCATCAAGTCTTATCTAATAAAAAAAATATGGAATCGTCACACAGTGTTGAGAGAATCGGACCGGACCGGCCGGTCGGACCGGTCGGACCGGGAACCGGCCGGATTTCCGGTCCGGATGAGTGAAGAAAACCAGCCTTTTAAAACCCGGATTTGGACCGGTTTGAACCGCCGGGAACCGGGTGAACCGGTCAATCCGGTTCACCCGGTTTGATTAAAAAAAAAAATTAAAAAACAGCCTCGTCGGCTCGCCGCCGACTTTAATAACCATTAATCAGTAAACCACTAAACCTAATTAATTTAATATTTTAATCATGCGATTTCTTCTCGCGTCGCTCCGTCTTCTTTCTCTCCGCATCGCCGAGCGTCACCAACGTCGCCAACGTCGCCGCGCCCCTGCGAGTCGCCGCACCTCAGCCAACGTCGCCTGCCTACGCCGTCGTCCCCGCATCGCATCGCCTGCGCCGTCGTCGCCAGCCCTCGTGCCTCCGCCAGCGTCGGCAGCCGCCGTGCCTTCGCCAGCGTCGCCAGCCGTCTCCGCCAGCGTCCTCGCATCGCGTCGGCTCCACCGGCGTTTCGCTTCTGAAGGTAACAAGCTCTGCACGCTAAGTTCTGTAACCTTAAGCTCGCGTCGGCTCCACCGGCTGATCACAGTTGACTCCGCTGTGTGGCTTGATGATTCAATGATCTTGTTGCTTCGCTGCGGAGAGCCGGAGACAATTGAATAATCCAGAGACAATTGAATCGTGCGGCTTGATGATAGAAAGCATGCAAATCAGCCTTGTCCGATCATCAAGCCGCACCACCGGATTATTCAATCGAGTATTGATTCAATAGTCAATTTTATATTTTTATTTTTATGTATATTGCCCAGTTGAACTCTGCCGTAGTACCGTGCCTTTGATGACTTTGAGGAAATTCAATACTCAATTTTATTTTTAAGTATATTGCCCATTCAACTCTGCCGTATTGCCCAGTTGAACTCTGCCCAGTTGAGTATTGATGCCTTTGATGCCTTTGATTCAATACTCAGAGGAATGTTAAATTCTTTTATTTGTTTCATTATGTCAGTTAAATTCTTTTATTTTTAGGAATATTAAATTCTTTGATTTGCTTCATTAATCAATTGATTAGCTACTTACATTTCTGTAACAAATAATATTTTTTTATTTGTTTCGTTAGGTCAAATGTAAATTCAATTTGTAGATTCAGATATGGATGCTCCAACTTCAAATCAGTCTGTAGAAGTAAACAGTATCGTACCTGAAGCTGCAGCTGCCAATCCTGACAGTGAAAACCAATCTTCTTCAAGTGCTTGTCGTGGCAAAACTGATCCAGCATGGAAGTATTTTAATTTGACAATTGAGAAAGGGAGACCATTATATACATGCTTGCTTTGTTTAAAGCAATACAAAGGTGGAGGGATTAATAGGATGAAGCAACATCTTGCAGGAAAACAGGAAATATAGCTAAATGTATGAAAGCTTCTCATGATGTGAAAGAGGAAATGTTGGCAAGTTTGGAAGAAGTCAAGAAAACTAAGAGTAATGATGATTCTCTGAGCTTTGGTGATGAGACTGATGAAACATTTGAACAAGAGATTAATCTTAGTCATCCACCATCTAAAGTGCAAGTTGTTGGAGACAAAGGCAAGCAAAAGGCAAAAGTTAGTAGTTACTTTGCAGCAAGATCAACTCAGGGAGGTCAACCAAGTTTGAAAAGTGCATTTCAAAGCAAGGAGGCATTACATGAAGTTGATTTGAGAGTTGCTAGATGGCTTATTCATGCAAGGATTCCTTTTAATGCAATTCGATCACCTTTCTTTAAAGATGCACTGGATGGTATTGCTGGTATTGGACCTGGTTATAAAGGTCCTTCTTATGACAATTTGAGGGTTCATTTATTAGGAGATCTTAAGAAAGAATGTCAACTACTTGTGGATAGTTATCGGAATAAATGGAAAGAAAGTGGTTGCACACTTATGGCTGATGGGTGGACAGATCAGAGACAAAGAACTTTGATCAATTTTTTGGTATATTGCCCAGTTGGTATGTGCTTTGTGAAGTCTGTTGATGCTTCAGATGTGGTAAAAAATGCCTCTACATTATGCAAATTATTTGATGAAGTTATTGAATGGATAGGGCCTAGTAATGTTGTGCATGTGGTAACTGACAATGCGGCTAATTATGTAGCGGCTGGGAAACTCATTCATGACAAGTATGAAAGCATTTTTTGGTCTCCTTGTGCTGCTCACTGCTTAAATCTCATTTTGAAAGATATAGGTACTATGTCTCATATGACTAGCCTTGCATCTCGAGCTTCAAAGATAACTATCTTTGTTTACAATCATATGGTGTTCTTGTCTTGGTTAAGAAAAAGGTCTGGTTGGAAGGAAATTGTTCGTCCAGGAGCTACTCGTTTTGCAACTGTCTTTCTTACATTGAAAAATATATATGAACACAAGGCAGATTTGCAAGCTTTGGTTGTTGACACACATTTCACTGGACACAAGTTAGGTAGGAGTGCTAATGGGAAAGCTGTTAGTGCTATTGTGTTAGACAACAAGTTTTGGGATGGTTGCCATACCACATGTAAGCTTATAGGCCCTTTGATTAGATTGTTGAGAATTGTAGATTCTGATGAAAAGCCTTCATTGGGATATGTATATGAAGGTATGCAAAGGGCTAAAAATGCTATCAAAGAGATGTTTATGAACAAGACGACATCATATGAACCATACACTCAAATCATTAAGGCAAGATGGGATAAACATTTGAAGCGAAGTCTCCATGCAGCAGCCTACTTTCTAAACCCTGCTTTCTTTTATGATGAGAAGTTCATTGAGAAAAATCAAGTTATGCGAGGTGTATTTGATATGTTTGATGTAAAGAGCCTTTGTAGTGACACAATTAAAGCATTGAAAGAGGTACAAATATATCGGGATCGCACAGGAAGCTTTGCTAGGCCAAAAGTTGTACAAGCAGCCAAGGAACTCCAACCTAGTAAGAAATTTTATCTAGTAGTTTCATTTGTTTGAATGTTTTAAAATAAATACTAAATAGTAAATGACTAAATGTTGATGATTAAACATTTATATATAATTTTTGCAGGTGAATGGTGGAGATATTTTGGTTCTAGCACCCCAATTTTACAAAAGATAGCTATTCGTCTTCTTAGTCAAACATCTTCTTCCTCAGGGTGTGAACGCAATTGGAGTATTTTTGAACAAATTCATACTAAAAGAAGAAATAGGTTGGGGCATCAAAGATTGAATGATCTTGTTTATGTGACCTATAACATGAGCCTTAAATCAAGGTATTATGATTTACATTATTAAACTATTTAATATTTGGTAATTTATGTTATTTTTGCAACTTTAGGATAGTAAACTTTAGAAGTTATTTTAATATTTTAAGTTTGCATATTAGGTTACAACAAAAGAAAAGATCTTATGATCCAATTGACTATGAAAGTATTGATCTAGTTGATTTTTGGGTGATGGAAGAAGTAGAAGAGCCAGAACTTCCTAATGATCTTCAAGAGCTAATATATCAAGAAAATGCTATACCTTCATCTCATGCTCGTGAGTTTTGTAGTTTTCTTTGTTATAGAATATAGTTTTATTGATGTTTGTATATATTTTTAACATATTCTATATCATTTTCATGTTTTTACTTTTTAGATGATGATGAGAGACATGAGATTGGTCTATTTGATGCTACTATGCCTCGTGGATATGGTTCATTTGGTGATGATGGAGATGAAGATGAAGATAGACATGAAGCATTTGATGATGGAGATATTCAACAAATTAATGCTGATTTTGATGATCCTATTTGATTCATGAATTTAAAAGTTTGAACTTTTAATGTTTCCCTTATGTTTTTGACTTATTGTTATGTTTTGAAGTCGAACTTTTGAATTTTGATTGATGTCAACTATTTTTGGAAAAGTGAGATTGTATGTGCTTTGTTAGTGTTCTCTATTTAAGTGTGCAAAAACATATATGATAATATGATATAATATGATATAACATGCTTTACTTAGTTGATTTACTCTTGAAGAATGTAGTTGAGTCAATTGTTAATTCTATATATTTAATTATTTATATAAATACATGCTTTATTATATACCGGTTATATCCCGGTTGGACCCCCGATTAAACCGGTTGAACCTCTGAACCTCTGAACCCTTGTTCCGACCGGTTCGACATCCGGTCCGGTTCTCAGAACCTTGTGACGTCACATTAACAATTCATTATAATGGTCTCACATCATATGGAGAGAGATATAATAGGAATATAGGCGGCAAGTCCATGCCAGAGTATTTAAGGATAATGAAATCCTGGGATTCGATCCCTGTCCAATTCAGACAAAATATTAGGTGTTTATATGTGTCATGCCCTGGGGGTTCAAGTCTTATCTAATAAAAAAATTAATTAACGAGGTCGGATAATGTCGAACCTCGGGCGACCAGTCCGGTTCCACGAAAGTGTTTCATCGGTCATCAGGGTAAATCGGGAAGCGTTCACGACGAGTGGTTCAAAAGTTCGGCATCCCAGGGTTCGTGCCTCATTTAGAGAAAAAATTTTTACATATATATTATAGTTGGAGTATCGAATCATGACTATCTGGGATGATGACTAATTGCTTTTAAGCTATCATAGCCTTGGGGCCCAAATCTTATCTAATAAAATTTTATAAAACATGTTCAAGTCTTATCTAGCATGAGTTGAATAAAATGCAGTTTTATATATGATTTGAATAAATCTCAACTCTTATATAATAAGAATTTATTTAATAACATGGTTAAATTTTATTTAATAATATATTTTCTAATAACTTAGCTTTTATTTGATTTGTATTTTTTGAAAATCCAACTAAATATTAGATTAATTATTAATCTAATAAATTTAATATCTAATTAGATTAATCTAGTAATAATCTAATAAATTCGATTACATTAATAAAGACTTTGATTTGACTGTTGGTATTCCCAACCGTTTGATCCTCCAATGTAAGGAAATTTGAGCCTACTTTTAAACAAAACAATCCTTCCCAATTTTTCTTTTTTAAAAAGCATTTCTTTAATTTTGGGGCAAGAATAAATGAATAGCCTCGGCCACTCACACCCAGGTTGAATGTTTTAAGCTGATCATCCAACGATACCCCAAACCACCCTAAACCCCATTCCGGTAACCCTAAACCCTAAACCCCATTTTTGTAACCCTACCACCCTAACCCCCCATTCCGATAACCCTAAACCCCATTTCTGTAACCCTACCACCCTAAACCCCCATTCCGGTAACCCTAAACCCCTAAACCCCATTTTTGTAACCCTACCACCCTAAACCCCCATTCCGGTAACCCTAAACCCCATTTCTGTAACCCTACCACCCTAAACCCCCATTCCGGTAACCCTAAACCCCTAAACCACCCCATTTCTGTAACCCTACCACCCTAAACCCCATTCCTCCACCAAGCGAATGATCGCCTCCAGTGGCAGGCCAGAAAAAAGGCTGCGACGGAGATCTCCAACAATATATACGCGATTCAATTTGTCTCCTCTTTGCTGTTCCATGTGGCGCAGCGCCGTTCGTTGAATATCAACTATTAAGATACTGCAACATGCATAAGATGCGGTTTTGGAAGATATCGGCGACAGAATTGTTGAAGCATTGGATTGGAGCGTGGCTTCCTGTCCAAAGGTGTCGCTTTTGCTTCAAAGAGGGGCATCCGTTCCTCCTCCTCCTCTATCTCTCTATTTTTGCTTTTGCTTTCCTTTTCATTGCCTTTTAGTTTAATTATGAGAAAAATGAGAAGAGGACAAGATGAATTAATTAACAGCTAGTGTGAGAGTAGAGATGGAAATAGGTCAGATCTAGACTTTTATCTTAACAGGTCAGACCTATATAATAATAAACTGGCTTGAGCTTGGCTTGGCCTATTATAGGCTTTGTTCTTACTTAAGATTTCCTGCCTGGCCTGTTTACAAACTGTAATTTAATTCGATTATCCAAAATACTTCTGTATATATATATAATATAAAAAAAGATTATGGTGTACTAGTAAGTTAGATAAGTTTCTTGTAGAAGCAGGTTCAAAATTTTCAGTAGCAATTATTTGACAATTTTATAATATAATTTTAACGGACTCAAGTCGGACTGTCAAGCTTGATAGTCTTTATATTGAGCCTGTGACTGGCTTGATAAAAAAACAAATTTTTAAACGAATCTGAGTATTATTTTATTTTTAAATACGTCAGACTAGGGCAACCAAATACAAGCTTGATAGTCTCTATTTTTGCTTTTGCTTTCCTTTTCATTGCCTTCTAGTTTAATTATGAGAAAAATGAGAAGAGGACAATGAATTAATTAACAGCTAGTGTGAGAGGAGAGATCAGTATGAGCAGTGGGCGGCCAAGAAGGAACGAACATGAAGAATATCATCATATCACATTACATTGATCGAGAACAGCTAAGTTTGATGCCTCTTTTTCTTTTACTTTCTCAGCCAAAAGTCTTAGTACGACGAGATAAAGGAAGATAAATGGAAAATTATTTTCTAACTCAGCTAAAAGATCAAAATTATACTAAAGATTGATCTCTAAATACATAAATTGTGCTTAAATTTATTCTACAAGTCGTTGTCAATCTTTTTATTCATTTCTATAACAAAATTGATAGTGATATAGACTTGTGATTCCTGCATCATTATCTTCGGATTCGGCTTTAAAAAGACAGGAATAACAATTTTTATGTAATTTTAGCATCATTAATCAACAGCTTTTCAGCTTGAGATTGAATGTTTAATTCACGTCATACAAAGTTAGTTATACTAATTAAAGTGACATAGTGCCCAGAAAAAAGGTTCCGATGAAATCGATGGAGAATGAAACATAAAGCACTCCGCTCCATCTAGAAATTATTGCTTTATTCGGTCATGAAAACTGTCATAACTAATTAACAATTAGTGGAATATTTAAACAAAGCGATTGAAAGGGATTTCCCAAAAGGGAAATTCCTGATTCTGAAAGGGCCATCCCACTTTTGGCATTTGCCCTTTTTATTCATTTAAAATACGGTTTTTTATTGAACCATGTAGGTTCGAAATTATTAAATTGTATATTTAAATTTTAAAATTACTAAATCATATATTTAATTTTATTTTATCCTTGTTATTATTCTCAATCGAATTAGAATTTTTTTTGATGTCATTCTGAGATCTCTATGTTCATCAATCCGACTAATAAATATAGAGATTTCGAAATGATACGAAATAAATTCATATATATTAGTTCAGTTCTTTTGATTCTATAAATATACTTAAATATCAATTTAATTTAATATAATAATTTTTTGAATACTAATCAATTATTTCTTAAAAGTAAATCGTTTACTTTGATATTATTGAAATAGCAGACGACTGAAAATAATAATAGAAGAAAAAAAAATGAAAATAGATATATAATTTAATAATTTCAAAAATTTATTGAGTAAGCAGCTGTTGAAAATATATTTAAAAAAATGATATGTAGTATGAATTTATAGTATGAAATTTAACATGAATGATTTGACATTTTAATTATAACGATATCGACGGTTTACTATGTCCCTAATATAGTTTAGTTCCGGCCGTCATTGGTGTCCAAATGACAATCGATGCGTATATAAAAAGTGTCACATCATTCGTGTTGGGTTTCATATTACAAATTATACTGTGTATCATTGCTCATATGTTTATGTTCCCTTTCGTGCGGTGTCCGTCGTCCGTGAATTTGCTTGCATCTGCCATTGCCGGAGCTTGCTTGCGTCCTGACAGCATTCTTCTCTTCTCCTGTGAGATCGATCTCGTCGTGTGCTTACGTTAAGAGACTGGCGCCGCAGTGCGTCGCCAACCATCACCTGCAGCGTAATCGTAACCTCACACGTACGCCGCTCGCCGACGCCATGCATGCGCGCTGCCATCGATCATCAGTAGTGGCACGGACACTTGCTGCAGCGATCAGCGCCGCGCGCCCCCTGCCTCACCGTCGTCAGCCACGTCTTGGTCACTCGATCGGGCTTTTAGCTCGGATCCGACGGCGTTGAGAAAAAGCTCCCCAAGTGTGCATAAAGTTGCGCTTAGGAGCGAGTGAAGTTTAGACAATTAAATAATAGACAAGTGATATGCTACCCGATTTTTACTATTTTCAATTTTTACTATAATGGATTTTTTTTAAAAAAATTATGTTACTGTAACAATGGCGAAGGTTAAATGTGTATTGTACGTAGAAGATTCCATAGTTATTATAATTATAACAATTATTAAATCATAACTGTTATAATGTAATCATAATTTATGTATACAGAATCATAACTGCTATAATGTGATTGAATAAAATTAGAATCAAGTTGTATCAATTATGATTCCGTAATTATTATAATACAAATTTAACAAATTATGATCGCGTTGTAATAATCATGGAATTATAACTACTACAAAATAAATTTAATATCAATCATTGCTATAGTAAAAAATTTTAAAAAAAAATCTACTACAGTAAAAATCGGACATATATAGTTGCAAAGTGGGAGTTAACACACACATACACATTGTTTGGTGTGTGATTGTGCGCACTCGGAGCGCCTTGAAAGAAATGGATCTCTTGCGGGGCAAAAAATGTGACAGTGCGCGACATCATATGTGGCACTACAATAGAAGCAGACGTGGATTTTCAATTTCTTTTTCTAAGTTAAACATTTTCTAAACAAAATGTAAGTTATGTTCAGAAAATAAATTCTGAAAATCTACTTCTTCCCTCTTCTCCTCTTCTCTCGCAGCGACCTAGGGCAAGACTTGTAGCCACCACACTCCCTCTCTTCACCTCCTCTCTCGTCGGACACGAAAACAAAGCTAAGGTTGATGCTCTCTCTCTCTCTCTCTCTCTCCCTCCGCCTCCCTTCTTGTCGAAGACCGAAGTGAAGAACGACCGACGAGCCCTCCCTCTCTCCTCCACCATCCGCTTCCCCACCCATTGTCGGCGACCTCCGGCCGTCACCTGAACTAAACTATAACTAGGCAGGAAGGTGAACCCTAGGGGTATAAATAGTGGTCACGTCTTCCTTGCATTAGTGGTGATAATCTTTCCTAGTTTCATGGGATTGATTAGTGGAATTAGTCTTTCCTATTTCAGGATTTAGTGATGTTAATCTTTTCTATTTTCATGGGTTAGTGGTGTTAGTCTGTGGTGTGCTTAAAGAGTCGTAGAGGTGTGTAGAAGTTGTCTTGCTATAAATTTTCTTCTCAAAAGTTAAATTTCTCTTTGCTCTATTCTTCTTGCATATTACTGTGTGCCCTGGGTGTGCTATTCACCGATTCTGAACCAACATTTGGTATTAGAGCATTAGTAGTATAGAGCACCCAAGCATTATACGATTCCACAAAAATGTCGAGCATCCCACAAGCTGGTGCGAAGGAGAACGGTGGAGTGTCATTTCCCTATCCGATACTAAGCCCTTACAATTACACTATGTGGGCAATAAAGACAGAGGCGATTCTTGATGCCCAGGGAGTTTGGGAGGCGGTGGAGCCAGCGGAAGGAGCCCAGGCGGATGCAAAGAAGGACAAAAAGGCTCATGCATACATCTTGCAGTGTGTCCCCGAAGACATCCTTCTCCAGATCGCAAAAAAGAAGACGACGAAGGAAGTCTGGGACAGCCTCAAGACGAGGTACCTTGGTTGTGATCGAATGAAGAAGGCTCGCCTACAAACGTTGAAGAGTGAGTTTGACGCCCTATGAATGAAGGAGACCGATACGATTGATGAGTTTGCTGGCAAATTCAGCGCTATGAGCAGCAAGTTCTCCACTCATGGTGCCACGCTTGAAGATTCCACTTTGGTAAAGAAGTTGCTCGATTCTGTCCCTGATAAATTCTTCCCTATTGTTGTCGGTATTGAGCAGTTCCACGACTTTGAGACTATACCATTTGAGGAGACTATAGGGAGATTGAAGGTGTATGAGGAACGAACATTACGATTACACGACAATACCAACGACACTGAAAGTGAGCTCCTACTTACTCATGCCGTATGGCAAATGCGACAGAAGGAAAGCAACGTGGACACTTCGTAGGAGGCAAGGGCGTGGGTCTAGCAGCCCTAGTCGTGGCAAATGGCGTAGGCGTGGGCGAGGGCACGGTCATGGCCGTGGTACGCAGTGCTAAGACAGTGCAGGAGGCACTAGTGACAACAACAGTGGCACTCGTGACAAGAGCCATATAAAGTATTTCAATTGTGAGAAAATGGGGCATTATGCGTCCGAATGCTACAACAAGCGTCGTGATGATGAGGCTCACCTCACTTGCGCCACCGATGAAGAGCCAGCACTGATGATGAGCATGCCCCACGAGGAGTCTCTCGCTAGGCGTGAGTGGCAGGATATCATTCTGCTTGGTGAAGAAAGATTTCTACCGGAGATGTATCGCAGCGTTAAGTAAGGGGAAGATAAAGACGTCTAGTACCTTGATAAAGGTGCCAGCAACCACATGACTGGCCATCGTGAGAAGTTTCAAGAACTAGATGAAACCATCACTAGGAGGGTGAGGTTTGGCGATGGATCAACCATTGAGATCATGGGCAAGGGGACGGTTGTGTTCGAATGCAAGAACGGCGATCAGAAGGCTCTCCACGAGGTATACTACATTCCGAAACTTTATAGTAATATCATAAGTCTTGGTCAATTGACAGAAACTGGGAACGAGGTGCACATGGAAGGAGATACCATGAAGGTGATTGATAGGAGCAGGAAGCTCTTGATGCTGGTAAAACGAACACAAAATCGCTTGTACAAGATAACCTTGAAGACATTCAAGCAAGTTTGTCTCCTAGCAAGCCTAGAAGACCCAACCTGGTTATGACATGTAAGGCTCGGGCATGTCAATCTTCATGACTTGAAGCTGTTGGGGGAGAAGAGATTGGTGGTTGATGTGCCACTATTGCCTCAGTCGAACAAGCTTTGCGAGGTGTGTGTGATCGCCAAGCATGCAAGGTCGCCATTCCCGTACAAAGCAAACTTTAGAGCAGAGAAGCCGTTGGAACTTCTCCTTGCTGATATTTACGGGCCAATCTCACCATGTACACTAGCCGGTAACAAGTATTTTCTTTTGATTGTTGATGATTTCAAAAGGTGGATGTGAGTGTTTGTATTGGCATCAAAGAGTGATGCATTCCAGGCATTCAAGAAGTTCAAATCCTTGACGGAGAACAAGACTGAATACAACATCAGAACACTCCGGACAGACCGGGTTGGTGAGTTTCTATCCACGGAGTTCACTCGGTTCTGTGAAAATGAAGGAATTGAGCGGCACCTCACGGCTCCGTACACACCCCAAAAGAATGGTGTAGTGGAGCGCCATAATCACACCGTGATAGCCATGGCAAGATCTCTCCTCAAGGGTACACATATGCCGACAAGGTTCTGGGGAGAGGCGGTTAGGCATGTTGTCTATCTGCTAAACCGTCTCTCAACTAAGGTGCTAGGAGAGCGTACCCCATTTGAAGCTTGGATGGGGAGAAAGCCACATCTCGCCCACTTGAGAGTGTTCGGTTGTATTGCATATGTGAAAAACACAACCCTCACCTTAAGAAACTTGACAACATAAGCTCACCCATGGTATACTTGGGTGTTGAGGAAGGTTGCAAAGCTCATCGTTTATTTGATCCAAAGCATCATGACAAGCTACAAGTAAGTAGAGATGTAATGTTTCAAGAAAATTGTGAATGGACATGGAATACAGGTGTCAACAATGAAGAAAACTTACTGGAGTTTATGGTGGTGGATGCATTCGACACTGACGAGGTGATTGTTGCAGCAACATTGAGGCAGGGGCGGAAGATGTCACACCACCGGCAAAAGCTGTGGTACCCATGCCAAGAGCGTCAAGTCCATCTACACCACCATCGAATGCCCATGCAGCTACCTCGCCTCCGTTAACGAACACACCCGAGTCTCAAGAAAGGCCAGTCCATTTTAGGTCCATTGTCGATATCTATGCCAACACTGAGGAAGTGGTTGGTATTGACGAAGAAGAGAATGAGGTAATGCTGGTGATGTTTGAAGAGCCGACATGTTACCATGAGGCTGCAACCAAGGCTTGCTGGTACGAAGCAATGGAGGAAGAACTGAAATCTATTGAGATGAACAAGACCTGGACCCTACCTGAGCTCCCATTAGGCCGCAAACCTATTGGTCTAAAGTGGGTGTTCAAATTAAAGAAAGATTCAACGGGGAAAGTCGTTAAGCATAAATCAAGATTAGTGGCTAAAGGATATGTACAAAGACAAGGAATCAACTTTGAAGAGGTATTTGCACTTGTTGCTAAACTTGACACTGTTCGAGTCATTCTTGCGCTTGCGACAAATTAACGTTGGGAGGTACACCATCTAGATGTGAAGTCAACATTTCTTAACGGATAGTTAGAAGAAGAAATATATATCACTCAACCGGAGGGGTTTGAGGTACAAAATCATAAACATAAAGTGTACAGGTTGTCCAAGGCCCTCTATGGACTGCGACAAGCTCCACGAGCTTGGAACATGCGACTGAACAGGAGTATGGAAGAGCTTGGCCTTAAAAAATGTACTCTAGAACATGCAGTATATGTTAGTGATATGAGAGAAGTGTCCTAAGACAATCGTCTTATGATTGTAATCATTTATTTTAATAAATGAATATTCACTATTTGAGTATACATGTTTGTGTATTTGATTGAGATCTTAAACTCATTTACTGAATGTCCGCAATACAATTCACAGCATGAGAGAATTTGTGATGAATTCACAACTAGTGATTATCTCTACATGTGCAATTGTGAAGAATTGAAATTGTCCCTAGTCGATGAATTGATAAATACGGACACTATCAATTCTGTTGAGACTAGCATGGGTTATTCTCTAATCAGCTGATTCTCACTGGCTGGTGACATTGAGATGTCCGGAGATAAACATGAATGCTAGTTAAGGGAACTAGTTCATTGGAGTGACTGGCTGTAAAACTTCATATGGTAGTCTACATATAGATATGTCAGTGAAGTTCTTACTGCAGCTTAAGTGCGATGTTCCTTTGACTTGCGGTGTTCAAGTCATCTTGGTCATGGAGACTTATACTTTGACATCTTAAGCAAGCATCTCCAAGGAGATGTGGACCCAGGATGATTGGGTATAAGCCGAAGTGCCCGAAGATGTTTGAACAACCTACAAAGGATTCACCACTCCTTGCGAGGAGATGTATACCTGAGGCCTATCGTCGGATTGTTACTCGAAGCCTCTGGTCAGAGCATGACATGTTCAGAGTATGAATCTCTTAAATACATGAGAGTAATTAGAATCCGTAGGACGAGAAAACGTTACTTGGGCTAGGTGTGACGTAGTCAGCCTAGTGAGGACTGACACACATAGACCATGTCCTGAACCAAGTGGGTATAAGATGGTGAATGGAATGTGGCACGATTCATTATAGCTGCTGAAGGGTTTCAGAATAGTTTCTGAGGTCAACCGTTGATCTTTCGATTAATTGGGGATCATGATGTACTACTAGGTGTCACTCATGATCGTTCTATAATTGATTAATTATAGACGGCCAACATAAATTGAAAGCCTATTTAGTCACACGCACTACGAGTAATCCGAAGGATTTAAAACAAGTTGAAAATTGGATTTTCCAATCAAGAGAGATTAGGTTTGGTTGAGCCAAACGATAAGTCGAATCTGAATTTTTCAGAGACGCATCGGAAGCGTAAAATGGCTAAGTCTTTTGAAGACTTAATAGATGAATTAAATAAGTTTAATTCATTGGGGCGTGACTTGGATGGGTCGGCCAAAGAGGGCCTCCATCCTCTTTGCTTGGCCGGCCACAACAAAGGGAGAGAACCAAGTTTTTGGATCAATTTATAAAATAAACCAAGTGTGGTTTGTTTTATAATAAACCAAGGTTTGGTTTATTTCTTCATGGAAATTAAAATGAACCATGGATTGGTTTATTTTATAAAATCAATCATGGATTGATTTACCATGATAAGGAAATTTATTCCATAGGAGAGAAGAGACTTGATTGATTTTTATCATGAATTAAAATATGATTTTAACCATGATATAAAATCAAACTTGGCATGATGGAATGAGAGAAGCGGGCGCGACTCCTTCCTTCCTCCCGGAATCTTGATTCCGTTCTTCGTTTGGTGGTTAGTTTTTCATCTCTCTCTTGGTATTCTTGTCGTGCCTTTGGAGAATCTAGTAGTTCTTGTCGGCACGAAACTCGTGGCTTTGCGAAGTCATCCCGAAGAAAACCCGGCGTGGACGCGAATAGAGGCGGAGCTTCCAAGGGACGCTACGGTTGGATCTCGTCCCTTTCTACGAGTTACGCGAGGTATTAAGTAAATTAGTTTACTTTTTGCAAAATTTTAAATGTATGATCATGTCTCCACAACATAGGTTGCATGCTAGATATGTGGTTAAAATAATTTGAGAAATTATTTATGCTAACCTTCCGCTGCACGTAATTAAATTTTAAAATTACGAACCTGTATCCATGTCAACATGCACCCGGTCCCAACGTGGTATCAGAGCCGGTTAGTGTTCGACATAATCATATAATTGTTTTGTGGAAAACTTTGTCACGATCTCAATTTTGGAAAAATTTCTAATTATGGAAACTTTCCAATTATGATAAATTTTAGATTTAGGAATTTCAAAGTTTGGAAATCCTCATGAAATTTCGCAAACTTTTGAAATATCCTAGTTTCTGAAATTTTATGATAATTGTGAAAACTTCCCATTTTTGGAAACTTTCCAATTTTGGAAATTTCCTATTTTGGAAATTTTTCAATTTTGGAAATATGTAAGTTTTCATTGTACCAGAAACTTACAATTATTCTGAAAACCTATTATTAAATCTCGTAATTTTGGACACTTTCTTTCAAGAAAGTCTAGACAAATTTATGGATTATTAATTAACAATTAAATTCGAATTGGTTTTAAATTATTAACAAAATTCTTTATTTTGGATTGAGCCTCGGGGAGCCGTCCAATTTAAAGTTAGTTGTTGTAATTTAATTTCCTATTTTGAATAAAATTGTCAAGTTTAATTTGGCTACGCCTCGGGGAGCGGGCCAAATTAGATTTACGATAAATTTCTTTTTTTTGGGTATCTGAGCCTCAGGGAGCTTCCCAAAGAAAATAATTTGTTGAAATTAATAAATCCATAAATAAAATATGTAATCAAATCTTAGAAATTTTGAGGTGATTCTCAAACGATAATTTCCTTATTTGATTTAAGAGGTGATGCTCTTACATATTGTTGTCTCGAAAATTAATTAGGAAAATGGTTTCCTATAGAGTTTTCTTAAATAAGATTTTCATGAAAATAATATGTGGTTGAATTAAGGGAAACTGTCTCTTAATTTAATAAGATTTGATTTAGAGAAATCAAAGTCTTAAACATATTATTTCCGAAATTGATTATGACAATTTAGGAAATTGTTTCCCAAAACAATTCCTTGAATAAAGTATGAAATTAGAATTAGGAAATCCGGTTCCTAATTCAATTAATGAGACTTGATAAATTAAGTCACATACATACTTTATTAAGGAAATCGTTAGTACATGACATAATTATATGTCATGAATGTGCTTAGAAAAGAAAGGATGAGACCCAAAACCCCTTACAAAATATTAAGGCTAACACCTTCCATTAATATGGTTAGAACCAGAGTTTTGTTTCTCGTTTGGGTTGATGGACACATCCATGCCTGGCTTGAACCTCAACATGTTCAAACCATGGAATTAGTTTATGATTAATATAGTTGGAGTCAAAGGTCAATCCTTAGTTTTGGTTGTTGGACACATCCAAGCCTGACTAAACGGTTGAATGAACTCCAACCATATTAAAACTATTTCTTGATTAATGGGTCAGCCTTAAGCTTGGAGCATCGATTTTTGTGCCACAGCCAAGGTCGATGTAAAAAGAGGTGCAGTTGGGTGCTATGTATATTATTGCATACTTGTTAATGAGTTAACAACCCAATGATTTATGCAAACATTCAATTAGTTGATAGCATAATGTGATAGTTACATATTTGTGATATGTAATCGGTATAATTACCTACCTTCATAGCTAAGAATAACTTGATGGCCACAGCCATGGTTGTTCTTATCTATAGTTGGATATCAACCTATTTGGAGATGTTCCTACGATCTTCCGAATTGATAAAAAGGGTTATTCAATTCGAAAAATAAATAGGATTTAATCAATGTATGTTGATGCATTCTTTATCATTTTTCTCACATAAGCTCAATTTGTATTTCTAGGATAATCACTTGATCATGTCTTCTCTGAATTTGCCTTCCATTTTGGACACCAATAAGTTAACTAAGACCAAAAAGACTGAAAAGACACCAAAAGGCACTTGCCATCACTGTGGCAAGGAGGGTCACTGGCGAAGAAACTGCAAGGTTTATCTTGAGTCCTTGAAGAAGAAGGCATCCGATACCCCATCCTCTTCAGGTATCTTCGTTATTGAATGTCACTCTATTTCCTCAACCACCTGGGTACTTGATACTGGGTGTAGCTCACATATATATAAATACAGGGGCTAATAGAAGAAGACTCGTCAAGGGAGAAGCGAATTTGCGAGTTGGAAATGGAGCAAAGATTGCTGCTGTTGCCATCGGAACATATTTGCTAAAGCTCCCTACTGGACTTGTCTTAGAGTTGGATAATTGTTATTTTGTTCCTTCGTTAATAAAGAACATTGTATCTATTTCATGCTTGAATGAAAAGGGTTATCATTTAACTTTTAGTAACAATTGTTGTTACATAACTTTAAATGGTGTTCTTTATGGGACGGAACTTTGTGCAATGGTATCTACACGTTAAGATTTNCTCAGAAAATTTCGTCGTTTGTTTGTCTTTCTATCAGAATTAATACACAGTGGAAATAATAATAAAGAAAAACAAAATACAAGAGACAAGCGGGTTTATTTTACTTGATTCCTAACCCCCGAGAGTCAGTACGTCCAAGGCCTATGTACTCGGCGTGAGTCCACTAATGGTCTCCTTTCTGAAATTTCTGGAGGTGGAGAATACCCGTCTTACAATTTGAATTACAAGCACAAAAAATAATAAATAAATACAACTCGTAAATAAAAGCAAACAAAAAAAACTCGGCCAACTCTGGAAGTCCGAAGTGCCATGCACTTCCTCCTGGAGCCTCCTTGGTCGCAGTGCTTCGACTTTAGCGCGTTTGCTTCACACAGAATGCTTTAGCGGATGTGAAAGTTGATGTTTTGAAGTGAGGGGTCGAACCCCTTTATATACTACATTCTTGGGCGCCTGAGAGCTCTTGGGTGCTTGCCACGTGTGGTCAAAATTTCATCCATAGCAGAGAGAAACGCGCAGTGATAAGACAGCCTTCCCTGGTGCCTGGGAAGCCTCAGGCGCCTGACTTACTAGGCGCCTGGGAGGGGCTGCCCTCAACTAGGGCGCCCAACCTGCTTGGGCGCCTGATTCATTTAGGCGCCCGATTCATTCAGGCGCCCAGGAAGGTTCTTCCCAGGTCGCGTTTTTCCTGCGTTTGGTCTCCCATCTTGCCTCCAACTCCAGGTACCTGCAAGACAACAAACACAAGACAAAAACATAAATAATCTTAGCCTTAGTCAATTGGTTATGACTTTGGATTTCACCCAAAACCCTAGGTCGAATCGACGCCTAATGTTCCCTTTCCCGGGGAATGCGTCCTCACCTACTCCACCCTGGGGAAGTTATCCTTTACCAACCGGGACCTCCGGTTAGACTTTCGCTCAGCCTCCGAGAACCCGAATCTCGAGACGTCCGACCTCGACCCATCTCTACTTCTGTCCGTGATCCCCGCTCAGCTAAGTCTTTTTCCCGATCCTCGACCAGGACTTCGTGCTCGGCCTCCGAGACTCCCGGATCTCGAGACGTCCGACCTCGACCTGTCTCTACTTCTATCCGTAGTCCTCGCTCGGCTAAGACTTCGTTGCCCAATCCCTGACCAAGACTTCGTGCTCAGTCCCTCGGACCAAGACTTCGTGCCCAGCTTCACTCACCAGGACTTAGTCCACCTAGCTTTACTCAATAGGACCCAGCTTCACTCACCAGGATTTCTTCCACCTAGTTTCACTCACTAGGATTTCTTCCACCTAGCTTCACTCATCAGGATTTCTTTTACCATAACCACTTCTTTGCTAGTCATCTTAATCCTGACTAGACTTCCTCCAACCTTTAGGTAAGTATACCAAACCTCAAGTTCAATTTGGTTTAATCCCTTGGTCAAACTGACCAACCCTGGGTTCTATTCACTCTGCTAAACATTAGATCCTGTTTGGCTATCCCTTTGTCAACCTGATCAAACCTGGGTTTATCCTACCAAACATCAGGTCCTGTTTGGCTTAACCCATGATCACTTTGACTAACCTTGGTATATTGTCAAACATCGAAACCCTAGAGGATGACTATTCATCACTGATGCACTTTACACCAACACATAAGCAATAAAGAGCATTTTGATCAGAAATTGGATCTTGACCTACCACTACAAGCCCTGTGGGAATATGCTAATGAACAACTAGATGAAAGTGGATAGTGTGAGCAAATAATCCAGACATGATCAAGTAGTTGCACAAGATTGAGTCACCATGTCCCCACGTCCTTTTCTTTCTAGTGTTACTTTCATGACTTTAGTGGTGTTAGTTTTTATTTCCTACTTTTATGGCTTTAGTGGTGTTAGTTTTTTGACTTGTGGTGTATATTTAAGTGTAAAAGGTTTATCGAATGTGATTGCAGAAAACCACTTACTGTAAGAATTTTTTCTGAAGTTAGTTTCTCCTTGCTCAGTATTTCCTGCATATCAGCGTGTGTGTTTTTGGGTGTTTTATTCACAAATTCCGAGTCAACATTTGATATCAGAGCCTTGGTAGTGTTGAACACTCAAGAATCCACGATTCCACAAAATGTTGAGTCTCCCACAACATGCTGCAAAGGAGAACGACGGAGTGCCATTTCCTTATCCGATGCTAAGCCCCCACAATTACACTGTGTGGGTAATAAAAACAGAAGTGATTCTTAATGCCAAGGGAGTCTAGGAGGTAGTGGAGCCAGCGGAAGGAACACAGGTGATGTAAAGAAGGATAAAAAGACGCGTGCATACATTTTGTAGTGTGCCTCCGAAGGCATCCTTCTCCAAATCGCAAAAAAGAAGACGGCGAAGGAAGTTTGGGACATCCTCAAGACAAGGTACCTAGGTATTGATCGGGTGAAGAAGGCACGCGTACAAACGCTGAAGAGCGAGTTTGATGCCCTCCGGATGAAGGCGACAAAGACAACTGATGAGTTTGCTGGCAAACTCAGCGCCATGAGCAACAAGTTCTCCACTCTTGGTGCCACGCTTGAAGATTCCTCTTTGGTTAAGAAGTTGCTTTATTCTGTCCCCGATACATTCTTCCTTGTTGTTGCCGGTATTGAGCAGTTCCACGACCTTGTGACCATACCATTTGAGGAAACTATAGGGCGACTGAAGGCGTATGAGGAATGAACATTACGATTACGTGACAATACCAGCTACATTGAGGGTCATCTCCTACTTACTCATGCCACATGACAAATGCGACAGAAGGAGAGCAACGTTGACACTTCGTTAGGAGGTAAGGGGCGTGGGTCTAGCGGGCCTAGTGGTGTCAAATGGTGTGGGCATGGGCGAGGGCACGATTGTGGTCGTGGTACATTCCATCAGGACAGTGCAGGAGGCACTAGCGGCAATGGCAATGACACTCATGACAAGAGCCATATAAAGTGTTTTAATTGTGAGAAAATGGGGCATTATGCGTCCGAATGCCACAACAAGTGTCTTCATGATGAGGCTCACCTCACTTGTGCTACCGATGAAAAGCCAACAAGGATGATGACCGTGTCCCATGAGGAGTCACACACAAGACGTGAGCGGCAAGTTACCGTTCTGCTCAGTGAAGAATGTTGGACCTTGGATGGCTAGAGAGGGGGGTGTGAATAGCCAGTCACTTAAAAGTCTGGCTTCTTTCGATTCTTTCTGCACTTGGATTAGCAGCAAAAAAACACACAAACAGAAAGAAACAAACAAACAGAAATGACACAAAGATTTACAAGGTTCGGGGATAACTTGCCCCTACTCCTTCGCGTGCCCGTGAGGTGGGCGATCCCTTGATCGTCAGTAGATCAAGCCCCAGAAATCTAGATAAGTAAATCTCCTTCTCGGTGGAGTAACTTCTCCACAGACAGTCTCAGACAGATATCAGAGTAAACACAAAGACGTTGAGAAGAAGCATACAGATCAATCACAGAAAGCACGAAGAAGAAGCTTCACAGAGCACAACCCAGCACAACCCTAACGCAAGAACCTTCACTCAGCTCTTCGTTCTCGTTGTGTCTGCTTGATTTCCGATTAGTTCATACCTTGTCTCTGCTTCGCCAGTCTCCTCTTAAGCTTCCCTTCTGCTCATCACCAGGCGCGTCAACACCCACTGAACCACAGATTCGTCACCACTGACCCACTGACCTCCACTGAGTGCTCAGTCCACTGAAGACCTCTTCAGCTGAGCCTCAGGTTAGTCGCCAGTCGCGCCAGAAGCCGTTGAAACCTGCGAACAGAAAACAAACAAACCTGCCGTAGAGAAAGTCACCATTGACCCTCCTTCTTGGTTTGTATCATCTCTGTATCACCTGCACACTCAACAGACTGATTAGCGAAGCAAATCAACCATATCAGAAAGAAATCAGCAGGAAATTAGAAGCAATCAGAAGTCTGACAGTAATTCAAATTAAAGTTATGAGGCGTCGATCGGTCACCTTGACCGATCAGTTACCCTTCTGACCGATCAGACTCAACTCTGATCGATCCAGCAAAGATCTGATCGGTCTCACTGATCGATCAGAGATCAGGGATCGGTCACCAGACCGATCCTCAAACCTTTTGTGTGAATTCAGGGTTCTGAGGGTCAAGACCCTGATCGATCCACTGATCGATCAGCCATGGTCTAATCTTTCAGGCCACAACCACTTGATTGGTCCCTTGACCAATAAGGTTAGAGCCTGATCGGTCAATGTGACCGATCATGTCACTTCCTGACCGATCAGGATGGCCCTGATCGGTCACTTTGACCGATCATGGTTTAACCAACCAACCATACAGAAACTTTTGATTTGTTTCTGATCGTTCACCAGACCGATCAGTCACCACAAAGAATTTTTCTGATCGATCACCAGACTGATCAGACATCCTGGATCGGTCACTAGACTGATCTACTATCAAGGAGTTCGTGCCAACTCCTTGATCGAACAGCAGACCGATCCAGCTCCAATGATTTCGAACCTGAGACCAGAGAATAGGCTCCCTTGCCTTCTCTGACTCAGTCTGGTCCGGAGAACAAGCTCCCGAGCCCTCTCCTACCAGTACACTCAATGCTCAGTCCCCCGGACCAAGACTTCATGCCCAGCTTCACTCACCGGGACTTAGTCCAACCTAACTTCACTCACTAGGATTTCCTTCACCTAGCTTCCCTTGCTAGGACCCGGCTCCACTCACCAGGGTTTTCTTCACCTAGCTTCCCTTGCTAGGACTCGACTTTACTCACCAGGATTTCTTTCACCTAACTTCCCTCACTAGGACCCGACTTCACTCACCGGGATTTCTGTCACCTAGCTTCACTCACTAGGACCCGACTTCACTCACCGGGATTTCCGTCACCTAGCTTCACTCACTAGGACCCGACCTCACTCACCAGAATTCGTGCCCAGTCCCCGACCGAGACTTAATCCAAACTTATCTTACTCAACTAAACTTAAATCGGTGTCAACACCAAAACAACAATCAGGTCAGACTGCATCAACAAAGAAAGGTTGTTGCCGGAAATGTACCACGGTGTTAAGAAAGGAGAAGAAAGAGGCGTCTGGTACCTTGACAATGGTGCCAGCAACCATATGACTAGCCATCACGAGAAGTTTCAAGAATTGGATGAAACTATCACCGGGAGGGTGAGGTTTGGCGATGGATCAAACATTGAGATCATGAGTAAGGGGTTGGTTGTGTTCGAGTGCAAGAACAACGATCAGAAGGCTCTCTGAGAGGTATACTATATTTCAAAACTTTGTAGTAATATCATAAGCCTTGGTCGAATGATAGAAGCTGGGAATGAGGTACACATGGAAGGAGATACTATGCAGTTGATTGACAGGAGCGGGAAGCTCTTGATGCTGGTAAAGCGAACACAAAATCGCTTGTACAAGATTAGCTTGAAGACATTCAAGCAAGTATGCCTCCTAGCAAGCCTAGAAGACCCAACTTGGTTATGACATGCGAGGCTCGGACATGACAATTTCCATGACTTGAAGTTGTTGGGGGAGAAGTAATTGGCGGTTGATCTGCCACTATTGCCCCAGTCGAACAAGCTTTGCGAGGTGTGTGTGGTCTCCAAGTATGCAAGGTTGCCGTTCCCGTACCATGCAAACTGTAGAGTAGAGAAGCCGTTAGAGCTTCTCCATGCTGATATTTGCGGGCCAATCTCACCATGTACACTTGCTGGTAACAAGTATTTTCTTTTGATTGTTGATGATTTCACTAGGTGGATGTGGGTGTTTGTATTGGTATCAAAGAATAATGCATTCTAGGCATTCAAGAAGTTCAAATTTTCGACGGAGAACAAGACTGAGTACAAGATCAAAATACTCCGGACAGACTGGGGTGGCGAGTTCCTATCCACGGAGTTCACTCGGGTTTGTGAAAATGAAGGAATCGAGCGACACCTCACGACTCCTTACACACCTCAACAGAATGGTGTTGTGGAGCGTCGTAACCGTACCGTGATGGCCATGGCAAGATCTCTTCTCACGAGTACACATATGCCTGCAAGGTTCTGGGGAGAAGCAGTTAGGCATGCTGTCTATTTGCTAAATCATTTTCCAACTAAGATGCTACGAGAACGTACCTCATTTGAAGCTTGGATGGGGAGAAAGCTACATCTCACCCACTTGAGAGTGTTCAGATGTGATGCATAATGTAAAATATACAACCCCTTACCTTAAGAAACTTGACGATAGAAGCTCACCCATGGTATACTTGGGTGTCGAGGAAGGTTGAAAAGCTCATCGTTTGTTTGATCCAAGCCATGGCAAGCTACAAGTAAGTAGAGATGTCATGTTTCAAGAAAATCATGAATGGACATGGAATGCAAGTGCTAACAATGAAAAAAACTTGCCGGAGTTTATGGTGTTGGATGAAATCTACTCCGACTAGGTGACTATTGCAGCAGACGTTGAGGCAGGGGCGGAAGATGTCACGCCTTCGACAGCAGCCGTGGTATCCATGACAAGACCGTTAAGTCCATCTACACCATCATCAAATGCCCATATAGCTACCTTGCCTCCGGTAACAAACACACCCGAGTCTCATGAAGGGCCAATCCGTTTTAGGTCCATTGTCAATATCTATGCCAACACCGAGGAAGTGGTTGGTATTGATGAAGAAGAGAATGAGGTGATGATGGTGATGTCTGAAGAGCCGACATGTTACCAAGAGGCTGCAACCGAGGCTTGCTGGTACGAAGCAATGGAGGAAGAGCTGAAATCTATTAAGATGAACAATACCTAGACCCTAACTGAGCTCCCATTAGGCCACAAGCCTATCGGCCTAAAGTGGGTGTTCAAACTGAAGAAAGATTCATATGGGAAAGTCGTTAAGTACAAAGAAAGATTAGTGGCTAAAGGCTATGTACAAAGACAAGACATCGACTTTGAAGAGGTGTTTGCACTTGTCGCTAGAGTTGACACTATTTAAGTCATTCTTGCACTTGTTGCAAATCAAAAGTGGGTGGTACGCCACCTAGATGTGAAGTCAGCATTTCTTAATGGAGAGTTAGAAGAAGAAATATATGTCACTCAACCGGAAGGGTTTGAGGTACAAAATCAGAAACGTAAGATGTATAAGTTGTCAAAGACCCTCTATGGACTGCGCCAAGCTCCACTAGCTTGGAACATGCGACTGAACAGGATTCTGAAAGAACTTGGTTTCAAAAAATGTACTCAAGAACATGCTGTGTACACAAGAGGAGAAGGAGAAACAAGTATACTTGTTGGAGTGTATGCCGACGATCTCATTGTGACTGGAAGTAGCATAGAAAAAATCAATAAGTTCAAACAACAAATGATGTCAGAATTTGAGATGAGTAATTTAGGTCATCTCTCCTACTACTTAGGCATTGAAGTGGAACAACAGAAGAGCTGAATTTTACTTAGACAATCAGCTTATATCAAAAAAATTCTATCTCAATTCAAGATGACAGATTGCAATGCCACAAAGCATCCGATGAAACCCAAGACACAGCTGTATAAAGATTCGGAAGGGACTCCAGTTGATGCCACGGAGTATAGGCGCTTCATTGGTTGTTTGAGATATTTGCTGCACACACGGCCGAACCTGTCATATTCTGTCAGAATGGCGAGCAGATACATGGAGAGACCTACAATCATGCATCACAAGGTGGTCAAACATATTCTCAGGTACTTGAAAGGTACAATCCATTTTGGGTTTGCTTACGAAAAGGGACCCCAGGAAGTTGGTATATTCGGCTACTCGGACAGTGATTTAGCTAGTGGTCTTGATGGAAGGAAAAGCATAAGTGGAATGGATTTTTATTTTAATAAAAGTTTGGTGTCTTGAAATTCACAGAAGCAAAAGACAGTGTCGCTTTCATCTTGTGAGGCAGAGTTCATGGCAGCCACAATTGCGACCTGCCATGCTCTGTGGTTAAGGAGCCTTGCCAGCGAATTAACTGGTATAAAGCCAAAGCTGGTAACTCTGTTTGTTGACAACAAATCTGCCATAGCTCTCATGAAGAATCCAGTATTTCATAGTCGCAGCAAGCATATAGATACAATCAGAGGATGTATTGAGAAGGGACATATTGTGGTGGAGTTTGTTACTACCAGTGAACAACGAGCTGATATATTAACCAAAGCATTGTCAGGAGTGAAGTTAGCTGCCATGTGACAACTTCACGGCGTTCATGATTTAGAGCCATATCAGGATTAGGGGGAGTACTATGAGCAAATAATCCGGACATGATCAAGCAGTTTCACAAGATTGAGTCACCACGTCCCCACATCCTTTTCTTTCTAGTGTTAGCTTCATGGCTTTAGTGGTGTTAGTTTTTATTTCCTACTATTATGACTTTAGTGGTGTTAGTTTTATAACGTGTGGTGTATATTTAAGTGTAAAAGGTTTATCGAATGTTATTGCAGAAAACCATTTACTGTAAGATTTTTTTCTGAAATTAGTTTCTCCTTGCTCAGTACTTCCTGCATATCAGTGTGTGTTTTTGGGTGTTCTATTCACAAATTCTGAGCGAACAGATATTTCTCGGTGCTTCATTGCGAATAATTTGCTAGTTGGATAGAACAAAAGTGGGATGCGTTGAAGAATATCCTGTTGCGTCTGGGCTGGTCGAGGAGTGCAACCTTGATCACTAACGAATCAGAAATAGATTTAGATTTGCCATATGGGTTGGAGGACATTAGAAATGCTACTGGAATCCATTAGAGGAGGATGCATGGGTGAAATTATTCAAGACACATGCAGCAATGCAATCCCCCCAACGAAGCTAGGCAAATCAGAGAACGAGGAGCTCATTACATTTGCTAAGTAATACTTCCAAAACTTGATTGATCAACCTTTATTTGCAAAGATTTTTGGATCGTTCAACAATATTACTCAAGAAACACTTCCAGGTTCCGTACCTGCTATGCCAAAACATATTTATTCCCATATTAAATTTCTACATCTCGAGGCACGATTATATCAAATACTATAACCTACTTAATGCTAATCCTGATATTGATTATGAAGTCATGTTACATATGTTGACTGCTGACTACCTCATACCAGCTGAAGGCCTCACATCAGATTTGTTTGACTACCTTTATAGAATTCGTAAAGAAGTAAGTGAAACATGGACATTACAATGCATGCTCCCAAGTATGCTCTATTTGCGTATGAAGGTTCCCAAAGATTCAACTAATATTTCAAGATGCTGTCGCTATTTGTGTTTGGAAATTAATCCCAGAGCTACACCATTTCGACTACCCACCATGCCAGTTGAGGTGAGCAATAAGCTAATAGCATTGATTCTACAAGAAGATGAGGAAATGACACAAGAAGATGGTGAGGAAATAACACCTCAAGTATACAAAAAAAGGCTCACCAAAGCAGCAACTGCAATATCAAAGTTCCTCAACAAGATGTTGGTAAGATTTATACATTTGAATACATTAGTTGTAGAAACTAGAATGATCCAAAGCCTACCCAGTGAAATCAAAGTTGGTTAACTTGAGATACCTCCACCTTTCAAAGAATAAAATAGAATTACTTCCGGAATCACTTGGTGACCTAACTAATTTGCGAATTTTATGTTTGCTTCATTGCAAAAATCTTCAAAAGCTACCTGAACGAATCCATAAACTTAAGAAGTTGCAGATTTTGAAAATAGCTATTGCACAAAGCTTTAGTAGTTACCAAAATCTATAACAAGACTCCAAAACTTAGTTGATCTTAATGTGGAAGGTTGTTGTTGGCTAAGCAAGTTACTAGAGGATTTGGTCAGATTTAAATCACTAAGAATCCTCAACATTGTAGGATGTGCATCTTTGACTCAGATTCCTCGTGGGATTGAGGAATTAATTGGCCTTCGTAAGTTGTCAGGAATATTTGTCGGCATCGATGGAGGTTTGGAGTTCGCACAATTGCAACCTTTAACAAATCTTGTGGAAATAGAATTACGAAACCTAAAACGAGTAGAGGAGACTCAAATTGAAGTGTTGATGGGTCAACAAAGACTTCGTGACTTGTCATTGCATTGGGGTGGTGAAGAAGCAAATGAGAGTTTTGAATCAGCTACACCATTGCAGCTATTTGAAGCTCTCCAACCGAACGTGCACTTGAAAAGGCTAGAGATCCTTTCGTACAAGGGACTGGAATTCCCTAATTGGATGAGTAAACAACAACTTGATCATCTCGATTCTTTAGTTGAGGTTAAACTCATCAATCTCAAGAGGTGTGTTAGATTACCATCACTTGGTCAACTTTTCAATCTCAAGAAACTTGAGATAGGTGGCATGGATTTAATAACACACATAGACGATATATTTTACGGTGATGGCGACATATTTTGTATGTTGGAAGAGCTCACTTTCTCAGAAATGCTAGTATTAGAGAAATGGTCTGCACTTGAAAGAGCAAGTACTAAATTATTTCCATGCCTTGAAATATTGATATTTATTCAATGCCCAAAACTCAAGGAAATAGGTGTGGATTCTTCATATTATAATAAAACATTTAGAGTATGGTTGAATAATGAGACACTATGGTCCGTTGAATTTTGTTGCTGGAACAACCTCCAGTCCATTGAAACAATAGAGATAGTCAGGTGCCAAGAGCTAAGGTGTTTGCCACAGAATATACGAAACTTGAAGTGTCTGTCTAAAATGACAATTAATGGTTGCAACAATTTGGCAACTTTGGTGCTATTGCATTCACTTAAAGTCTTGAACATATATGCTTGCCCACTACTAGCATTCACCTAGGAGCATTTACAAAACTTGAGAAGCTTACAATTAAAGACTGCCCAAAGATGCAATTGTGAGTGCCAATCTTCCTCTTCTAGTAGCTAGATTTATTTAATTACTCCTATACTTCTATTGGAACCACCCTTACTTGCTAGATTAATTATTGCATCAATCAAATTAGTTATTTAGTTTCTTCTTCTTTATTTGTTCTACCTATTAGATGTTACTTACCATTAGTGCATACACTTTTTATTTAGACAAACAAAAATTAACTGTGTTGACAAGAAAACTTACCGTAATATGGAAGATTAGCCCACGTACCATTTGCTTGGTCATTGGACATATTGAAATAAATAAAAATAGAGATTATGAAGTTTATTTGTTCTTTCATTATACTTGGAAATTTGGCTATCTAAGTGTAGTTGCAAAGGTTAAAAATGGCTTAAAAAATTGAAACGAAGACTAGCTGGGACAATGCCAACAATTATATTGCATTTGCATGGCTAACGCTTGTTTATCATTTCAGTTATTATAATTGATGGGGTTGAGCATCTCAGGGTTGACACGTAGAATAAAGAAGCTATGTGTCAGGGTTCACCGAATCTGAACAACCCTCTCAGACTCCCGAGACCTCCTCGGGAAGGCAGACTCCTGAGACCACCTCGGAAGGACAGATCCCCAAGACCAACTCGGGATGGTATACGCCCGAGACCTCCCCGGGAAGATAGACTCCCGAGGCCTTCTGGGAGAGAAAAACTCCCGAGATCCCCTCGGGAAAGCGGAGCCCAAAAAATCATAGATCCGATAGCCTGACTCCAATAACCGTTACCCTTTCTTGTTCAGGAAAGGTGACGGATAATTATTATCCTTTATATATGACAATTAATGCTCAATAATCACGGGAGCCGTTACCTAACAGCTATTAGGTAACCGACAAGCACGAAACATGGAGATACGTGCGACCAAGCCTACAGATATATAAGGTACTCCAACCCCCCAGGTAACTCTTAACTCTCAATTTTCTCCTTGATCCTCCTCCTACAAGCGACTTGTGTGCTGACTTGAGCGTCCGAGTGGGCTCCACCGAAAAATCTCTGGCGTGTTCCCATTAACACTCGTGTCATCTTCCAAATCAAAGCACCAAAAGGAGCACCGATGGCAGAGTCAGAGGGACAACCCATCATTTTGATGAAAGAAGAATTGGATCGCCTTCTGGCCAACGTTATTAAAGGAGCACTCGAACAACACCAAATCGAGCAACCGCCTCACGGTGAGTGACTTCTGGGTAGGGGAGATCCCCAGGATCTCCACCTCGCATCCCCAACACCGGAGATATGCCTCACCACCGGTGGGACACGCCGGGGCAATTCCAGTACACCGGCTAGATTCCCTGGGAGATTTGTGAAAACCAACTCCGTAGCTTCAAGCGCCCTGAGGCAGGAAGAAAGACCAGAGAAGAGAGAGGAACCTAAAACCTTCCAGAAGGCACCTTCCACTCCTTTCTCCCTGGACATCTTAGAAGATCCCATGCTGAAGCAGTTCCGTAAGCTCGGAATTGCCGACTATGATGGGAAGATATAGCCCGAGGATCATGTCTACAAATTCGAGAACGCGACCCTTTTGCACCAGTACACAGATGGTGTTAAATGTCGAGTGTTCTTGAATATTCTGTAGGAGCAGCTCAGAGATGGTTCCAGAGACTGCCGTATGGTTCCATAAACTCTTTTCTGGAGTTTAGAACCCGTTTTTGCATCACTTTGCAAGCAACCGTCGATATCAGAAGACGACATTAAATCTTTTCGGCCTCAAGCAGAAGGCGAAAGAACCTCTGAAGGATTATATATAGAGGTTCAATCGAGTGGCGCAAGATATGCCAACCGCGACATTGGAGATTCTCGTCAGCGCCTTGACACAGGGCCTCTTCGAAGGGGATTTCTTTTGGTCATTGGTGAAGAAGCCGCCCACCAGTTTCAACGACTTGCTGGGGCGCTTCGTCAAACACGTCAATGTCGAGGAAGTGCAGTATCCCTGCCGTAAAGAGCCAGTCGGGGTTCCTGCACAGACCACAGTCCGGTCAGACAGAAAGGAACCACTAGCATCGGTCCGAGCGAAAGACTCTCTGTCAGGGAAGGATCACTGGGCTGGTAAGAGGAGGCTCATAGAAATAGTGGATACCTGAGAACCAGAGCCACTGAAGAAGAACTGTGATTTCCACGGCAGTACCACACACTCCACAAAAAAGTGCCACGCCTTGAAGAAAAGGATGGTCGGGGAAGCAGATAACAAGGCCCGGAAGCGATGGAAGAAAATTGGGTATCGCCGGAGGTCCCCGCGAAGGAGTCTTTCTCCCCGCAAGCTGCCGTCAGGGGAGGAAGGAGGCCGGCGGCCATCTCGATCACAGTCTAGGGGGAGATGTCGGGAGGTAGCGCCTCGTCGATCTCTCTCCCCTGAGCGAGACCCCAGGAAGGGCACGACTCTTGTGTGAGTCCTCCTTCAAGCCACGTAGGGGTGATTTCTGGAGGTCTATCGGAGGGGACTCGAACTGGGCAAGGAAGGCCCATACTCGGCGGATGGAGAATTACTCCATCGGAACAAGCAGTGGCCAACGCAGAGGCCCAGTCATCTCCTTCAACCCGGATTACGTGGAGGACGTGGAGACCCCTCACGAGGATGCCTTGGTAATTCTCACACGCATAGCTAGCTATGAAGTTAAGCGTGTCTTCATGGATACAGGTAGTTCTGTGAACATCCTGTACAAGGCGGCCCTTTACCAGATGCAGATCGACAAGGATGAGTTGCAGTCGGTCTCTACCCCACTCTTCGGCTTCACGAGATATCGAGTGCAACCGATAGGGCAAATCTCCCTATCCTTGTCATTGGGAGATGACACGCTGGAGAGGACGAGGAGGACTCCTTTCTTGGTTGTGGACGCTCCCTCATCCAACAATGCCATCCTTGGACGCCCAACACTCAGCGTATTCCAGGCGACGGTCTCAATCTACCAAAAAAGATCAATTTCTCGGTGGGCGAGCAAGTAGCCGAGGTCAAAGGGGATCAACTGACTTTCTGGCGATGTTACAGCGGGGAGGTCAGGTCTGAAGCCCGCAAGAACTTGAAGGTTGAGGAGGCTCTGCAAATTGACCTCGCCAACCCTTGAGAGGAGGAAGGGCCCAGAGAAGAACGGAGGGAGGTCGAGTGTGAAGAAGTTCAGATACACCCTCAACAGACAGGGGGAGTTACAAAGATTGCTGCGGACCTCCCGCCGGAGTTCAAAAGTCGTCTGATGGACTGCTTGCAGAACCATTGAGATGTGTTTTCATGGGCTACCAAGGAGATCAGAGGAGTCCCCCCACCTTGGCCATGCATCACTTGCATGTGACCCCCAGGGTTTGGCCGATGAAGCAGAGAAGAAGACATTTCGCGCTTGAGCAGGACAAGGCTATTAGAGAGGAGGTTTCCAAGTTGCCGAAGGCTGGCCACATAAGAGAAGTTCAATTCATAACTTGGTTGACTAATATAGTGCTTGTCCCTAAGCCTGGGGGTAAATGGCGGGTTTGTATTGACTTTCGAAATTTAAATAAAGCCTGCCTTAAATACTGCTACCCTCTGCCTCGTATAGATAGACTAGTAGATTCCACCTCTAGTTGTGAGTTTATTTCAAGCTGGACGCCTACCAGGGGTATCACTAAGTTCCTCTCGCACTTGAAGATCAAGAAAGGTCAGCTTTGTGATGGAAGATAACACAGATTGCTATAACGTCATGCCTTTTGGATTGCGTAATGATGGGGCAACCTACCAGCGGATGATGGACAAGGTCTTCAGACATCAGATCGGGAGGAACATTGAAGTCTATGTAGATGACATCCTGGTCAAGACAGACAAAGGGAAATATATGATAGCCGACCTCGAAGAGACCTTCGCCACCCTGAGAGCCAATCGACTGATGTTGAACCCGGCCAAGTGTCTGTTCGGAGTAAAGAGTGGTCGGTTCCTAGGCTACATGGTGATAGCGAGGGGGATCGAGGCCAATTCAGATAAAGTGAAAGCCATCCTCGATATGCCCTCTCCTCGCAACTTCAAGGAAGTACAGAGGCTGAACGACAGGATTATGACCTTGTCCAGATTCGTCTCCAAGTCTGCTGACAGGACCTTGCTCTTCTTCAAGATTCTGAGAAAGGCAGTCAAGTTTGACTGGGATGACTAGTGTGAGAAAGTGTTTGCAGATCTAAAAGCCAATCTGTCCGAGCTCCCCGTCCTTTACAAGCCAATGGAAGGGGAGACTTTGTTCGTCTACCTATCCGCGGCTGAGCAAGCAGTGGGCTTTGCACTTATTTGAGAAGAAGGCACTGTGCAGTATCTGATCTACTTCTTTGGACATCTCTTGAAGGATGTAGAGACACGCTACACCATGATGGAGAAGTTAACCTATGCTTTGGTCTTAATGGCCTGTAGGCTCAGGCCATATTTCTTAGCACACCCAATTATAGTTCTCACCAACAATCCGCTGGGATGAGTTCTCACCAATCCGGAAGCCTCGGGTCGGCTAATAAAATGGACAACGAAGCTAAGTGAATACGGGATTGAGTACCAGCTCCGTACTACCATTAAGGCACAAGCTCTCTCGGATTTCATGCTCGAAGCTGTCCCTGAGCTCGAAGCCGAGGGAGTCTAGAAGATCTATGTAGATGAGTCTTCCAACAGCAAGCACAGCGGAGTTGGAGTGCTAATGGTTTCCCCCGGGGAGACGCGTTGCATTTATCTATTCGACTCCATTTCAGGGCCACCAACAATGAAGCTGAATACGAGGCGATCCTACTAGGGCTGCAAGCAGCCAAACATGTGGGAGTTGCTCGGGTCATTGTGCATTCAGACTCTCAGCTGGTGGCACAGCAAATAAAGGGCGACTAAAGTGCGAGCGCTTGCAGTGGTATGTAGCCATTTATGAGCAGTTGAAATCCTCTTTCATAGAGGTTACTCTGCAGAAGATTTCCTGAGCAGACAATGTCAAGGTGGATGAATTAGCCAAATTGGCTAGCTCCATCTCGGCCTGGCAGCTGGACGAGCCCAGTACGACCACAGAGACTATGGCTCAGATTGGAGAGGAAGCTGAAGGCGAGACCATCGCTGATTGGAAAGATCCATATGTGGAGTTCCTACGCAGTGGGAATATGCCGACCAAGGATCTAGGAATCCGATTATTCCACCGCCAAGCTTCCAGATTCACACTAGTCGGAGATCAACTATATAGGAGAGCCTTTGCCCGACCACTCCTCAAATGTATTGGGCTAGAGGATGCCGACTATGTGATGAGGAAGTGCATGAAGGTATTTGTAGAAGCCACATTGGGGGAAGGTCTCTGTCTAGGAAGATTATCCTGGCAGGGCACTTTTGGCCAACTCTGCAGGCTGACACCCTCAAGTTTGTGGCCAGATGCGAGGCCTGCTAGAGGCATCAACATATAACTCATCGATCGATTGAGCCGCTGCGAGTCTCCACAATGTCTTGCCCATTTGATCAGTGGGGAATGGACATTGTGGGTCTGTTTCCAATCGAGCCCCAACAAAAGAAGTTCTTGTTGGTTCTAGTGGACTATATTTCCAAATGGGTGGAAGCTGAGCCTCTAGCACACATCACGGAGGCCGCAGTAATGAAGATCCTATGGAAGGATATCATCTGCAAATATGACATCCATTATAGATTGGTGTCGGATAATGGAAGCAGTTTGCAGGGTGCAAACTCAAAGAATGGTGCGAAGGATTTGGCATTCGACAAGCTTTCACTTCGGTCGCATACCCCCAAGGCAATGGGCAAGCCAAGGTTGTTAATTGGGAGATCCTCCGGGGACTCAAGATAAAGCTGGATCACATTAGAGGTAGCTGGGTCGAAGAGCTCCCCAGCATTCTGTGATCCTACCGTACCACTCCAAGGGAAGGAACAGGTTAGAGTCATTTTCAGTTTGTGTATGAAGCTGAAGACATGATCCCGGTGGAAGTAGGTGAGGAGTCCGTCCGACGACAGCATTATAATAAAGAAGACAATGATCAAGAGCGGCTGATCGACCTGGACCTAGTGGTAGAGGTGCGAGACAAAGCAGCCACTCGGTTACAAGCCTATAGGCAGCGTATACAACAAGCATACAACCACCGCATCATTGCCTGTAGCTTTGAAGTCGGGGAGAAAGTCTGGAAGAGGATCAAGCCTGTCAGTGATCCCGGAAAGCTGGAGTCGCAGTGGGGTGGACCCTACATTATCGCCAGAGAGCTCACAGGTGGCAGCTACTATCTGGAGGATGACAAGAGTAAGAGGTTGGAGAGACCCTGGCATGCCAATCATCTCCGACCATATCAGACTCAGTGAGATTTTGAGATGTCCAAATGTATTTGTATTCTTGTTGGCACTGCTTTGTAGTTTCAGTAATCAAAGAAGCAAACGAGATGTCTCTTAAAGGACCCCGAGTGCTTGCCTGCTTAAACCCTACTACCTCGCGGTGCTGCCGATGCCCGAGGTGAGTAGGCCTGGTCGTGGTGCTGCGGATGCTCGACCAGGAGCTGATAAAACCCTACTACCTCGCGGTGTTGTGAATGCCCGAGGTGAGTAGGCCTGGTTGTGGTGCTGCGGATGCCCGACCAGGAGCTGATAAAACCCTACTACCTCACGCTGCTGCGGACGCCCGAGGTAAGTAGGCCTGGTCATGGGGCTGTGAATGCCCGACCAGGGGCCAAGCTAGCCTTCCTAACTCCGACCAGGAACTTAAGGATAGTTTGTTCGGACATAGGAGAGGAAGGAAGCTAGCATCTAGGGGACCAAATATAAAGGAACGCCATCAGACAGTGGAGGCAAACAGGATGGTTAATTATTTCCGGAGATCCCTTATCATAAAGTCTACATGGGAGATACAATTATTAAACCACGCAAAGGAGATTGTTCCTTCGCCCGAGCTCTCCTCCCTTGTCCTGGTCTCTCCTAGGTCCTCACAAGTAGAAGTCGTCTCCCTGGGGCTACTTCATCTTGGTCCTTTGCTTGAGGTAACAGAACCCCAACTCGGGGTACAGTTGCAAGCCACTCAATCCTGAATACACCTTCACAAGGACCATAGGACCAAAGAGAGGCGTACGCACGGGAAGATAGATAAACATTACAGAGAAAGGTATGCACAGGAAGACTGGGATGAAATTATACAAAATTCTTTCATTCCAAATAGATGAGTAGTACACTACAAGTTTAGGGAAGAAAGGAAGACAAGTAAGGAAACAAAAAACACATAGTGCGAGTTTGGGAAAAGTTCCTACAGTTCCTTATCTTCAGGAGAGAGCTCATCCCAAACTCAGCCAACACTCATGAAACTTAGTTCAACGTCTGGCTTCAAGAGTTGGGCCTTCTGGAGCTGGTTGATGGCATCGTTGAAGCCCTGCTTTAGGCGCTTCAGGACCTGCCTAGCCAGGATATACCGAACTCATCGGACTCCAGAACCGGGCCTTGAACTTGCCTTGGTCTCTCTTGACTGGGATGCTGTCAGCCTTGAAGTTTTGCAGTTCAGCCTCGGCAATCAGCTGTGCCATCTTAAAAGACATTTTGTCGTTGTCTTCCAGGGCCTCTTTGAGTCTCTCTGAGGTGGTTGAGATTTCTGACTGGGCCTGGGTGACATCCTCCTGGAGGTTAGTCATGCGATCAGCTGCCGCCTTGATCATCGTTTCTTTCTGGGCTAGTTGGTGCGCTTGGTCTTTCATTCGCTCATTTAGAGCTTCTGCAAACGTCTCCAGGAGTTGGATTCCCCTGGCTAGTTTCTTCTCCTTTGCTTGGAGTTGGTCCCGCTCCTGAGTCATATTGCACATGTCGTTCGAGAGGGCAGTAGCCCTCTCGGACATCAACAGCTCCCTGTGGCGAGAGCCATGTAGGGTTGACTCTAAGGCCAACAGAGTGTCTAGCTGATGCTCTACTTTCACCCGGAGAACTCTGTTGACCTCTGCTTGCAGGAGACCCCCTTGATGGGCATGATAGGCCTCGACCTCCACCATAAGTGCTTTGCGTTTCAGGGGCTCAACCTCTCACCAAGAATATAAATGGCGGCCGACAGTAAGGCAGTCTTGAGCATCTTGTCACAGTGTAGAGGAGTTAGAAAATATGAATCAGGGCAACTAAGAAAGTAGGAGCCCTTACCTTCATGAGGGACTCGTGGAGGTTGGTTAGAGGCCCGGTCGAGGTGCGCAAGGCATCCCCTCCCATGACTCCGTGGCTCATCGGGGCGTCACCTCGGCTTAGTGAGGAAGAGGAGTCTCTTGGCTGGGGGAGTAGCTGGACGGCTGACGCTCTAGGAGGTATAGTGGAAGGGCCTGGGACATCCCTTGGTCGGAACATCCCTGAATTGCACCGGGAGGAATGATTGCGAAGCCGCCTCCGATGCTTCTTGAAACTTCTTGTGTAGGTGATCAAGCCTCATGCGGAGTTTTGTAGGCACCACCTGCTTACCTTTGGAGGTGTCGGAGGAGTCAGCCGGGGAGGTGCTAATGGTCTGACCTCCTATCTCTGGAGTGGACGCCGACTTGAAATGCTAAGACAAGGGGATGGTGTCCTCATCAACGGATATCGGTATACCCTCCTCAGGGATGGAGGGGAGCTTGTGGGGGTCGAAACGTCACATCCTTTTCCATTTCGACGAGTGTTTGTTGGGGTGTTTCCTCTTTGGCCTCCTTGAGGATCTAGGCAGTGGGATGTCGGCTGGAGGCGCCGACTTTTCCTTATTTTCTCTCGTCTTGACGATAACGAGAGGCAGGTCGGCCTCCTAGGCGCTAGGCAGCTCCGGGGCTCCTTGGTCGGCAATGGGCTCGAGCACTGCTGGTGCCTCTATCTGCTCTGCCATCTCGTGCTCTCTTGACGACCCCGTAGCATCCTCTGAAGTCTCGGCCAAGCCAGCTGGTTCAGTGAGAAAGGCCGGGGGAGGGGCCAAGGCCTGCTTATTGGCTTCATCCCACTTGATGAGCCGATTCATCGCCCTCGATAACATATGTCCTCTACAATAAACAAGCAATGAAACATCAATTAGAATTAATAGACATTTATAAAAAAGATAAACTTACCAAGGTTGAGGCTGATGCTGGTGACTTTAGGGCTGAGACTAGCTTGGTACATGAGTTCGTCACTCTGCAGCAGACCCTGATCGCTAAGCCCCATGCCTGATAGAAGGCTCCTAGCCCGTTGGTAGGTTGGGTCCTGCTAGAAGTCCCCTAGCTCCGGAGGGGCGAGCAGGTCTTCCCTCCAGCGAACGGGGCTGAAGGGACATTGAAGCAGTCGAATGAAGAAGAATCACTCCTTCCATCCCTTGTGGGAGGAAGAAAGACGTCCTATGAACCTATGGCTGGGACGGGCTGTGAAACTGAAGGTTCCCTTAGATGCCATGGTAGGGATAAAGAAGTAGTGAAAGAAGCGGGGGGTGAGAGGAATGTTGAAGAGTTTAAAGATTGTGTACGCCCCACCCATCTGAGCGAAGGCGTTGGGGGCCATTTGACGGAGAGAGATGTCAAAGTAAGAAGAAATGCCCATAAAGAAAGGGGGGGGGGAGAGAGAAATGAAGCCCTAACTCTACATGCCCTAGGAAGAAGGTAAAGAATTCTAGGGGAGGTTCTATGGGTGATTGGTCCATCCTAGGGACTTCTACCTCCATTTCAGCCGGGATGCCTTAGGCCTCACAGGCTGCTCGGAGGGTTTTCGGTCTAACCCTAGAAGAGGTGGACTCGTACCACTCCGGTTGGTATCCCCTCTCCGGGGTCCCCTACCTATCCTGGTCCTTCCTACTCTCCTTAACCATGGTTTCTAAGGAAGAAGGTGAAGACGAAGAAGAAGACTTACGCGTGAGAAGGCATCCTTAGAAAAAGAAGACGAGGACGACACCCACAAACGCTGCTAATTGATGATGCCAGAAGGTGGACGGACGTTTCTGTGTCCCCTTTTTATAGAGGAGAAGTCGCCCTCGTGCGTACAATGGGGGCAAGACACGTGGACGGTGATGAACATCAATCTCAAGGCATCACCGCTTTCGAGGCTGCCGTTTGATATGGTCTTGCAACGCATATCAGTAGAAGATCGCGAGGAGAGAAGTCTTAGCACGCGGCGAATGCACATTTGCGAAGGAGTTTTGTTGCTATTAAGAGACCCCATGCACTTTTAATGGATGATAGATAGCTATCATTGTTGTGCCTCGATTCGCAGAAGCCTTTTTGGAAGACTAATTCAAAGGGATTGCCTCGGAGCAAGGGACGAATATTTCGATTCCTCGGACCCGACAAGACACCAATGAAGTAGTAATGGATATATGTGTTGGAACCCGGATGGCTAGAGAGGGGGGGGGGTGAATATAGCCAATCACTTGGACTTTAAACACTTATCGAATTTCTGCACTTCACTTTGTTAGTAGCACAGCGGAAGTATGAAAACAGAGTATGCAGAAAAAAACAGGAAACAAAACAAACTAACACCACTAGCAAGATCGCTAACAAGGAGGGCTTACAAGGTTCGGGGATAACTTGCCCCTACTCCTTGGCATGCCCTTAAGGTGGGCGATCCCTTGATTGTCGGCAGATCAAGCCCCGGTTAACACCGGATAGAAAGCAACCTTCTTCTCGGTGGAGAAACCTCTCCACAACGCGTTTCAATCAAGGATATAGTTTTAAGCACAATGAAACACAAGGAAGATCTTACTTAGCACTTAGCAAAGACGAGAACACAGCAGGCTTCTCCAAGCTCCACCCAGCGACGATCTCACGTAAGAATCCCTTTCTCCGTGTCTTCTCGCTGTTGGACTTCAAGTCTCTTGTTCCTTCCTCCAAGTGCTCAAGCAAGGGGTGGTTGCTTCTCAGATCTCAACGGCTTGCTCAGGAATGATGGAACAGCAAGAACACAAGTACGCAGCAAGCCCCAAGAACTTTTCAGCAATACTGATTAGTAGAGTTGTTGAAGACTTCTCGCAACGGCGCTTAAGTCTTCTCCACACAGCTCCAGGTCACCATCCCACAGCAGCCTCCAGCTGCTCTCCTGAAACCACCAGCCACCACTGAGCCCTTCTGGACCTCCTGAGCTTCCCTCAGACCGGCCCCAGACAGCAGCTCCAGCCAGCGCCAGCGCCCGTTGCAACCTGGGATGGAAAACAGACAAACCTGCTCCAAGGAAAGACCACCATTGACTCTCCTTGAGTGTTTGAATCCTTCCCTGTCACCTGCAGCTTAATCAGTGGGTTAGAGCAGCATATCAAGCAAGAAATCAAAGATCAGAGATCAGGCGCAGTGTATCAGATATGCTCAGACGCGATCAGAGCGTCTGACAATGTAATTTGAATTAAAGTGATCGGTCACCGGACCGATCCAGGGCTCGTGGGTCGGTCACCAGACCGATCCACCGCTTCGCTGGGACTCCCAGCTCTCGCGGCAACACAAGCCTGATCGGTCACCGGACCGATCAGAGTGAAGCCTGATCGGTCACTCAGACCGATCAGGTCTGATGAACAGTAATCCGGAAATCAGATCCTAAGTCTTTGATCGGTCACCGGACCGTTCAGGAGCTGATCTGCGGGGGAACTCAACTCACTGATCACTCCCTGATCGGCCACCAGACCGATCAGGAGCAAGGCAGTGAGGAAGCTGCCTGCTCCCTGATCGGTCACCGGACCGATCAGGAGCCAAGCAACAAGGCAACAGCTGCTCCTGATCGGTCACCAGACCGATCAGACATCGCTGGATCGGTCACCAGACCAATCCACGAAGGAACATCGTGCCAATATCCCTGATCGGTCACCAGACCGATCCAGGGACTCAAGCCTAGCCCTCCAAGCTAGGGTTTCATCCACCTTAGCCCTCCAAGCTAAGAATTTTTCACCTAACTCTCCAAGTTGGGAATTTTCACCTAATCCTCCAAGTTAGGACTTTTCACCTAGCCCTCCAAGCTAGGACATTTCACCCAACCCTTCCGAATTAGGACTTTTCCAAACCTAGCCCTCCAAGCTAGGACCTGACCCTCCAAGACAGGACTTTTTCACCTAACTCTCCAAGATGGGAATTTTCACCTAACCCTCCAAGTTAGGACTTTTCACCTAGCCCTCCAAGCTAGGACTTTTCACCCACCTCTTCCGAATTAGGACTTTTCCAACACCTATCCCTCCAAGCTAGGATTTTCCAAACCATGTCTAATCCCCGATCAGGACTTAACCATAATCATAATCATCCACCTAAACTAAAATCGGTGTCAACACCAAAACAACAATCAGGGTCAGACTGCATCAACAATATGGACCCACCACGACATAGTTTCTATTCGTTGCACCACTAGTCTAATCAGTCAGCCATACTTTCTTCGATTATACTTGAAGGGAGGGACTTGTGATGGGGTTGAGCATCCCAGGGTTGACACGTGAAATGAGGAAGTTATGTGTCAGGGTGCACGGAGTCTGAACAACTCTCTCAGACTCATGAGACCTCCTCGGGAAGGTAGACTCCCGAGACCTCCTCGGGAAGGCAGACTCCCAAGACCTCCACGGGAAGACAGACTCCCAAGACCACCTCGGGAGAGCAGATCCCCGAGCCCAACTCGGGATGGTATACGCCCGAGACCTCCCCGAGAAGATAGGCTCCCAAGGCCCATCCGGGAGAGGAAATCTGTTAAATTTGACACTTTTGACGTGATCCAGAAAATTTTTCGGAAGAAAATTTAGGATTTTCGAGACCCAAATTGAAATTAGAGGGTTAAATCGCCTTGAAACTTAAGTTTTAAGGGCTGATTTGTGAATATGCATCAATTGTTAAGGGTTGATATGAGATTAGTCAAAAATGAGGGGGCTAAGAAACAAGTGTTCTTATTAGGTAAGGCAGTTGTGGGATTTCCAAAGGTTAGAGGGGGTTTTTCGTAAACTGGCCTCTCTTATAGCCTCTCCCTCACTCGCGATTTGCCCTAACCCACATAGCACCCGACGCCAGCCACCCGACTCCCTTCCTCGCCTCCTCCCGATCACAATCGAAGCCGACACCGTTCCTCTTCGGCTTCCACCACTACGACGAACCGCAACCTCAGATCTAGCCGGCGTCGAAGTTTCCATCCCTCAATCCTCAAGCCCTCTCGTGAACGGGAGCTAGGGTTTTCGCTTCAATCGATTTGGGGCAGATGATCGGAGCATTGGAGGAGGCGTCGCCTGTACATCAAGCAACCCGATTGGAGGTGGATCAATCGGAAGGAGCAGAGAAGTCTCGAGCTCTATAGCATCGCCGGAGTTTGATTCTAGGGCTTGCTCCCAATCTTGGCCTTTTGTGGGTTCTCTGGTGATGCCAGATCAAATCGGCTGGAGTGATTTCTGTGGATACTGCCGACACAGCCAAACCAGGTAAGGACAAGTTGAATTGGAAATTGTTTGTCTTGAATTAGGAGCTGCTTAATTATGGTGATCGGTTTTGGAGTATTCTATGTGAACTTTGGTTTTCGTTTCTGATTTGAGCAGAATGGGTTCTGTGATTCAAGGGTTGAAATGGGATTTTGCCATTTGGTTGATTTCCAACTTCTATTGCTGGGTTGCCAGATTTAGAGCTAGAGAGGTGATTTCCTGTACGGGAGCATTGAGAGGTAAGTTCGTTGTGAATTGTGATACCACAGTGATTTGGGTTAAGCTCTAGTAGTTTGATGTTATATTGGAAATGTTGTATGGAATGTATGGCTTGGACCTAGATCAATTTCTTGAGCTGTGATGCTATTGTTGGATTGTTATTTGGTGTCGAATTGGTGTTGCCGTGAGGTTTTGTTTCCTTGGGATTAATGTGTTTTGGTTTGTATTGTTTTGGGGTTTGTTTAATGTTTGTTTTGGATCAAATTGATGATGTGGGTTTTGTTTTGGAATTTGGTTTTGGTTCTGTAAGATTTCTTCCAATCAGATTTAGGATGTGGATCTTGGTTTTTGAATTGGTTTGGATGAGGGTTTTCGATAGCAGTTAAAATTGTGGAATCTTAGACTCACAACCCAGTTTGTTACTTGTATGTGTTAGATCAGGTTGTATGATAATAGTTTGAGCTAGGGTTCTGTTTTAGAATCTTTATCTATTTGGTGATAGATGAATTTTGTTTTAGGAATTAGGTTTGATTTGGTTTAGTGTAGATGAAGTGTTGTAAATCAGCAGGTGGATTTGAAATCTGTTCTTAATTGGATTAGGTTTGGTTGAGGATTAAGATCGGATTTGTCCTTTGGTTGTGGAGATACATTGTTTAGCTCGATGTTGTTTTGTTAAAATAGCTAAGCTTTAATTTATGATACAGGGCGTTGATCAGATACGGATACCTGGATGCAAGGGGTTCTCTACGTACGAGTTCCTTTATTGGAGGTGGGTACCCCTGACTTATCTTTTTAGATACTGTCTTACTATTATGCATAGTGTGTTATAAATAACAGTAGGTTTATACGCTATACCTGCCTATATGTATTATGATCAGATATCTGTTGCTTACTCCTTTAGATGACTCTTGTTTAGTTCCATACAGTCTCGATATTTGCCACGCGTACATATGTGTTTAGATACTATAATAGGTCACTTTGTATCAGTAGTTGGATTGATTCCTAGATATACCTTGCATGGATACCTAGGGTAAATGGTTAGATCTGGATACATGTGTTAGCACCGGATAGATCATGCCCCGGTAAACACCGGATAGAAAGCAACCTCCTTCTAGTTGGAGAAACCTCTCTACAACGCGTTTCAATCAAGGATATAGTTTTAAGCACAACGAAACACAAGGAAGATCTTACTTAGCACTTAGCAAAGACAAGAACACAGCAGGCTTCTCGAAGCTCCACCCAGCGACGATTTCACGCAAGAATCTCTTTCTCCGTGTCTTCTCGCTATTGGACTTCAAGCCTCTTGTTCCTTCCTCCAAGTGCTCAAGCAAGGGGTGGTTGCTTCTCAGATCTCAATGACTTGCTCAAGAATGATGGAACAGCAAGAACACAAGCACGCAGCAAGCCCCAAGAACTTTTCAGCAATACTGATTAGCAGAGTTGTTGAAGACTTCTCGCAATCGGCGCTTAAGTCTTCTCCACACAGCTCCAGGTCACCATCCCACAGCAACCTCTAGTTGCTCTCCTGCAACCACCAGCCACCACTGAGCCCTTCTGGACCTCCTGAGATTCCCTCAGACCAGCCCCAGACAGCCGCTCCAGCCAGCGCCAGCGCCCATTGTAACCTGGGATGGAAAACATACAAACCTGCTCCAAGAAAAGACCACCATTGACTCTCCTTGAGTGTTTGAATCCTTCCCTGTCACCTGCAGCTTAATCAGTGGGTTAGAGCAGCATATCAAGCAAGAAATCAAAGATCAGAGATCAGGCGCAGTGTATCAGATATGCTCAGACGCGATCAGAGCGTCTGACAATGTAATTTGAATTAAAGTGATCGGTCACCGGACCGATCCAGGGCTCGTGGGTTGGTCACCAGACCGATCCACCGCTTCGCTGGGACTCCCAGCTCTCGCGGCAACACNGAGCCTGTCTCCAGTCATGCCTGCATCATATTTGCATCGCCACGAGTGCTGGGCATCATACTTGCATTGCCACGAGTGCTGGGCATCATACTTGCATCGCCACGAGTGTTGGGCGTCATTTTTGCATAGCCACAGGTGCTGGGCTACATATTGCATCCGCCACAGGTGCTAGGCGTCATATTTGCATAGCCACAGGTGTTGGGCTACATATTGCATTGCCACAGGTGCTGGGCATCATATTTGCATAGCCACAGGTGCTGGGCTACATATTGCATCCGCCACAGGTGCTAGGTGTCATATTTGCATAGCCACAGGTGCTGGGCTACATACATGCATTGCCACAGGTGCTGGGCATCGTATTTGCATAGCCACGAGTGTTGGGCTTTATAGGTTGTATGCCACAAGTGTTCGGCTTCTTTATGCAACTATGAGTGGTTGACTTATCTGTTTCCTGTTCACCCGACCGCTGGTCTGGTGGTGGCTGAGGTGCGTACAGAGCAGATCGTTGTACTATGTGTATGGGATGCATTGCATCTTGGTTGGTGCTTGTTGTGTTGGAGTGCTGTATATGTTTGACATACCCTTACAGGTGACATACACATTTGGATTGTGTATCATTTTTGAGGTTATATAGAGGATTGATTACACCTACCTACAGGATAGACAGACTCTGGTATGTATTTCACCCTTAGTCTTTAGATCTATATTCGAGACTGTATCAGCGTGATTCTTATTGTTATTTATAGCTTGCTATGCATATCTATTTTTGATATCCGCTGAGTTTATTTGGACTCACCACCGTTGCCTATATTTTTGTTTCCAGGATGATTGGTTGCCGGAGGAGCCCCAGTTGCTAGTCCAATGTCCCTACGACTCCAGTGATGGGTGCTTCCGCGTAGTTCTCTTTTCGTTGCGCCTTATTATGTGGTTTGTATTGGTTTTAGGTCGTGGAACTTGTATCGTGTTTCCTTTATCTTGGTATTATATTTTTGAGTCCTTTGATGGACTATGTGTTTGTTATTTTTGTTGTAAGTCGGACCGGTCCGCAGTCAAGTATGATTTATCATGTTTTATTGTTATGGTTATCTTGTTTTTATGTTGTATTTATATATTTTGAGGCCTGAGGCCAAATTTATTATCTGCGTGCGTGTATGTATGTGTAAATTATCCGCCGGATAGGGGAGGTGCTGTCCGATTTTATATTGGACCAGCGGCTCCTGGGTCTCGGGGCGTGACAGAGGCACTGGTCTTTAAAAAAGAAACTTGGTCGCAACTGAGAACGTTACTTCCAAGGCAGTGGACGCTCAATAAAAATCTCCTTGTGACGGAGAAGCCTTACAAAAATAGCACACTAGATTTTTAGAGAGTTTACAAGAATGAATTAATTGAATGATTGAAAAGGTTGAAACTCTAAGCCTATTTATAACCTAAGAGAATAAATCTGGATTGTTGATTGTTGAGGAATTTTCTCTTGACCGTTGATCTATGAATGTAATCTGGATGGTTAATCTTGGATTGGATTAAACTGCATCCATTGGATCTGATTAAGGGATAAAGTTATCCTTTAAGAGATAAAGTTTAATTATATCTTTGTCTTCTGCTCGCAATAGAAAAATAACTGTATCATCTGCTCGCAACAACTTTAAACACATCCCTTCCTTATCCCAGTCGGTAAGACTGGTGATATACGCAAGCAAAGTTGTTGGTTCGAATCTTGACAATAAAAAATATTTTTTTTTGTTTCAGGTGCTTGGTTTGACTTGGTCAAACTGACCAGTCTTTTGGTTCATCTTCTGGGTGATTTCCGGCCAACTCGAGTTAGGCTCACCCAAACCCGACTTCGGTCTTTCGCACCTCGAGCGTGCTTCCTCCCGGTTTCCCGTCCCTCGGGCGTCGCGTACGTCCTTCTCGATCCACCGGTGTACGCTTCCGCAGCTTCCGCGTCCCTCGGATTGTACCCAGCCCGTCGGCTCACTTCCCCGCACAATCCTTCTCGTCCGCTACGTCTTACGCTCAATTTCCTCCGTACCTAAGCTCCTGCACACTTAGCAGAGGGATTAGACATACCAGGACCTAACTTAAATTGGTTGATCACATCAAAACCAACCAAGGGTACTTACAGCTTCCACATCAATTGCTTTCAACTCTTACGCTCAAGCGCTCCGCTCCGACAAGTTCCGTACTCGTGATTCAAGCGCTGACGATGACCCGCTGCTCCAGAAACTTCCAACCTCTCCAGTGTGGGTTTTAAAAACTATGAATCTCTTTGTACTTAGCCCATGTAAGGGCTTAAAAATGTGTGGATCTCATGTGGTAATCTTTACTTTCAAGTTACTTTGACGTTAATATGATTTTGTTTCATCATTTACTTCATTCTTGGACAAGTTAAAAGATGCAACGTTCAGCTATAATCTCTTAGGACCGAATAACCATTAGCTCTGATAGTTTATCTTAAGTTTTTAGAAACTCTTAGACAAGTATAAGGATGGTCATGTCTAAGGAAGGGGAGAGCGAAGGTAATTGCGAAGTCTTTGCTAGTAGCCAAGCATGGAGGAACGTGTGAGGCTACATTTAGAGGAAATGCATGCCTTAGTAAGAAGGTAACCACTCATAGCATAAGGCAGTGTTATGAAGTTCACTTGCTTTAGAAGGAAAAAATGTACCAATTGGGCGGTTCACTGATGGAGCCTTCATGGTATATACCATAAAACTTATCTCAGGTTATTCATGAGAACTCGTAATTCGTTCACTAAGCAAACGATGAGGAGGGTGTGAGCAAGCGTATCTGCAAGTTATTTTAAAGAACAGGGGCTTAAACAAACCGAGGAGACAATAGGTTGGAGCGCCCATCGAGCGATTATATGGAGCATAGGTGAACCTCGTCCGATTGGTCATGATCATTGTTTCATGGGAAAACCCACTTATAACTCGTCTAAGGAGACAAGAGTCTAGGATACCAATCGGGCAATCGTATAGAGTGTGAGTGGACCATGTCTGATCGGTCACGACCGTTGTTTCATGGGGCAACCTGCTTATAACTTGTCTAAGGAGACGAGAGTCTAGCATACCGATCGGGCGATCGTATGGAGAGTGGCCAGACCACGTCCGATCGACCACGATCGTTGTTTCAAGGAGAAACTTGCATATAACTCATTTAAGGAGATAAGAGTCTGGGACACCGATCGAGCGATCATATGGAGCGTGGGCAGACTGCGCCCAATTGGCCACAATCATTGTTTCATGGGGAAACCCACTTATAACTCATCTAAGGAGATAAGAGTATAGGATACCGATCGGGTGATCGTATGAAGCGTGGACGGACCACGTTCGATCAGCTATGATCATTGTTTCATGAGGAAACTTGTTTATAACTCATCTAAGGAGATGAGGGTTTAGGACACTGATCAAGCGATTGTATGAGCGTGGGCGGACCACGTCCGATCGGCCGCAATTGTTGTTTCACGGAGAAACCCACTTATAACTCGTTTAAGGAGACGAGAGTCTGGGAATCGATCGGGCAATCGTATGGAGCGTTGGCGGACCATGTCCGATCGATCATTTGCCGAGTGGAGAGCGAGAGAGTGACCCTGCACAGTTTGTCAAAAGGAAAGTTTATCTTTTTTGACAAAACATATACATAGTTTACAAATACTTCCCTTTATTCCTGGTACAACCTTAGGTGTACCGCACTCCAAGGCCGATTTAATTGCTTTCCTTTTAAATCTTGTAAGTAGTAGACCCCGAATGCTAATCTTTGAATTATCTTGTAAGGATCATCCCATTGTGGTTCTAATTTTCCCATGTTCCCTACTGACTTGATGTGTTTTCAGACTGAATCACCGACTTGAAAAGAGAGAGGGAGCACCCTTTTGTTATATTTTTGCTGCATTCGCTACCGATAGGATGTCAGCCGAGCGACTGCTTTATCCCTGATCTCAGTGACCAAGTCAAGCTCCATCCGTCGTAAGTTGGAGTTATCTTATATATTATCAGAGTTATATTACTGTCTCTGATCAGATTCACACCCCATTTCAACTGGGACCACCGCCTCTCCACCATTTACTATATGAAAAGGAGTTAATCCGGTGTACCTTCGTGGGGTGTGGTGCAATAAGCCCATATAATGCTGGGAAGTTCTTCGACCCATCTCCCTCCGATATGGTCTAATTTGATTCTGAGGCCCCTGATGATTTCTCTATTAGTGACTTCAACTTGCCCATTGCTTTGAAGGTAGGCCACAAATGTAAAGAGTTGTTTGATGTCGTAGGCGGAACACCACTCTTGAATCATTTTTCCTTGAAATTGTCGACCATTATCAGAAACTAACTTATGTGGAATACCATATCTGCACAATATGTTCTGCCACAGAAACTTGATAAATGCCCTCTCTGTGATGTGTGTCAAGGCTTCTGCTTCTACTCATTTAGAGAAATAATTCACCGCCACTAACAAGAACTTTTTCTAAGTGGAGGCTATGGGAAAAGGACAAAAAATGTCCATCCCCCATTGATCAAATGGACAAAATATAGCGTCGGTCTTGAGTAATTCGACTGATCAACTGAAGATATTCTAATGTTTTTAACATGAAAGGTAGGTGGCGACCAACCGAGTGATATGTTTTTGGAGTGTTGGCCAAAAGTACCCAGCCAACAAAACCTTCATACTACTGTTCTTCCTCCAGTGTGACTACTACAAGAGCCTTCATGTATTTCTCTGAGTACATAATCGACATCTTCTAGTCTTATACATTTGAGTAATGGTTGAGAAAAAACTCTCTGATACAACTGATCGCCTATGAGAGTGAAGTGAGCAACCCTTTTCTTAAATAGTCTGGCTTGTTGTGGGTTGGCTGGAAGAGTAACCCATTGAAGAAAACTATAAAAGGTGTGCGCCAATCTTCCTCCAACTCTAGATCTCCTAGTCACTCAATTTGAGATATCATCATAGTTTGAGCTATTGATTGGTGAAGAATCCAGGACGAGAGAGAGGTCATGAGTTTAGCTTGCTCATCTAATTCATATTATTTTCTCTAGGGATTTGTTGCAATGTGACCTCTTGAAATCTAGCCTTTAGCTGCTCATAAGCTTCAGCATACATCTGTATCCTCTCATTTTTATTTCGAACCTCCTGGATAACTACTGAGTAGCTAGTTGAGAATTAGAATAAAGAAGCACCTGAGCGGCACCCACATGCTTAGTTGCATGCAGACCAGATATCAATGCTTTGTACTCTGCTTCATTGTTGGTAGCTCTATAATCCAATCTCACTGAGAGTTGCAACATATCATCTTTTGTTGAAATCCGGAGTATGCCAATACCACTGCCTTGTCAAGTCGAGGACCCATCTACATAGACTCTCCATGTTTCTTCTAAATCTTGATTCTACAATTCACTAAGGGAATCAGTGAGTGCCTACACTTTGATAGCTTTACGTTGTTGATACTGTATATCATATTCACTGAGCTTCGTGGTCCACTTGATCAGGTGGCCAGAAGCTTCTAGTTTGATAAGAACTTTACCCAAGGTACTGTTAGTGAGTACTATAATAGGGTGTGATAAAAAATAGGGGCGCAAATGTCGAGCAATTAACGCTAGAGCATAAGCTAGTTTTTCAAGTGCGATATATCGACACTCGGCTTGCTTAAGCAAGTGAGTGAAGAAGTAGATAGGATGTTGCTTACCTTGATATTCTCTGATAAGGACAGTTCCTAATGCCCCTCGGTGATCGAGAGGTCAAGATACAAGGGTTTCCCCGCTTTCGATTTTGATAAAACAGGTAGATTAGTGAGATATTCATTGAGTTATTCAACGGCCTTGTTGCAAGCATTATCCACCGAAATTTAGTAGTTTTGCGTAGTATTTTGAAGAAAGGCAGGCTTCGATCAATGATCTCGAGATGAATCTGGATAGGGTAGTTATTCGACCGATCAACCTTTGAGCTTCCTTAATGTTACGTGGCGGTGGCATCTCTAATAGGGCTTATACCTTGTGGGGATTGACTTTAATACCTTTTTCGGCCACAATGTACCCTTAGAATTTTCCATTCTAGGTGTTGAACAAGTATTTTTCTTGGTTGAACTTCAATCTATATCGCTGTAGAGCTTGGCAAGTTTTAGTGATATCAGTAATAAGCTCCACTGATCAGTAGATTTTGATGAGGATGTTGTCTATATATACTTCAATATTTTTCCCGATTTAATCTCGAAAAACTTGGTTCATCAACCTTTGATAGGTTGCCCTTGTATTTTTGAGACCAAAGGGCATAACTGTGTAGCAATATATACCCTGAGAGGTGATAAAGTTGATTTTCTCTTGATCTTCTTTGGCTAAAGACACTTGATGATATCCTTGATAGACATTAAGCATGCATATAAACTCACTACCAGTTGTGGAATCTACCATCTGATTAATACGAGGTAAGGGACAACAATCTTTTAGGCAAGCCTTGTTGAGGTCTCTGAAATCGATACAGATTCGCCACTTATTGTTGGGTTTGGGTACAAGCACAACATTAGCTAACCAGGAGGGAAATTAGACTTCCTGAATGTGCCTGGCCCTTAGCAACTGATCCACCTCGGCTTGAATAACTTGGTTTTGTTTTACACTAAAGTCTCTTTTCTTTTATTTGACCGACCGTGCATTAGGATACATATGTAGCTTATGCTCTATGATTTCAGGGGAGATACCCTCCAACTCTTGTGGAGACTAGGCAAAAACATCTTTATTCTGTGTAAGGTAAGTGATGATATCTTACCGAAGTGTAGGTGGCAAATCGACAGTTATGCGACCTTGGCTTTCGGGCGGACCAGATCAAGCTGTACTTCCTCTTTTTCCTCTAATAGCTTAGACAAAGACGAACAAGAACTCATATGACATTGCATAGGTGAGGTTCACAAAGTCTTGCGAGACTCAACTTGTACATCATTCACATAGCAGCGACGAGCCACAAGCTGGTCTCCACGTACTTCTACTAGATTACCAATAGGAAATTTAAGTTTTAAGTAGAAAGGAGCTACTACATCCCTAAATGCATTTAATGTGGACAAATCTAGAATGACATTATAGGCGGATGGTGCATCTACCACCAAAATTATAGATCTTTGGGTCCTCTTCAAAGGTTCTTCCCTAAGAGAGATGGCTAGCTTGATCTGGCCGATTGACAGGACTTCATTATCCATGAAGCCATAGAGAGGAGTAGCCACAGGCTACAACTCAGCAGCATTAGTCTGTAACTAATCAAAGGCCCTTTTGAAAACTATATTGATTGAGCTTCCTGTGTCTATAAAAGTGCGGTGGACTTCATAACTGGCAATGGCCGCCATGATGACTAGGGCATCTTCATGTGACACCTCGACCTTCTACAAATCTTGGGGGTCCAAAAGTGATCTGTAGGCCTGCAACTTGAGAAGAACTTGATCTAATTTCATGAACTTTCAATCTTCGAACTTGAGCCTTTCTAGCCCGATTGGTGTCCCCATAAGTAGGACGTCAGAAATAACATTTACGCCCCTTGTGGCATTTCTCTTGTTCTCTTACTCCTGATCAATGGGAGGAGAATCGTGCATCTGCTCTGCTGGAGGAGGAGCCCGCTCAGTTATCGAGGCCTGGTGAGGTTGAGCCCCCTATTGTTGCTTTGTTGCCCCTAAAGAGGGACAGGTTGCTGCATTTCTCGAGTTCGAGAAGCTTGTCGAGACTGCTCTCGTGTCAATTGTTGGTGTCATGGGTGTTGGTATAGTGGAAGGTACAATAGGGCTTCTATCGGTTGCTTCCTGCTTGACTGTTATGAGCATTTCCTACTTGCTGGATCTGCCTTTGATAGCCCCCCTTATTATTGGGAGCCGGTCGGGGGCCCCTCATAAGGCTATTCGGTTGGTTTGCCTTTTGATTTTGTTGTGGCAGAATTATCGTGGTCTCCCTCCGTCGAGCGGCCTGCACCTCTTCTACGGTGATGTAGCTAGATGTTAGTGTGTGCACTTATGTGCCAAGACACTTTTATGTATTTATGGATAATTATTTTAATAAAGGCAAGTATTTGGCGTTAATCATTTACTTTTCTGTATGTATATGATTAATGATAAAGTCCTACAGATTAATGGTTATATTATTCTGTAAATCGTCCTTGATCGGATAGATATCTAGAAGGGACATAGATATATAGATCAACGCTAAGTATGACTAGGTCAAGATTGACCGGAGGGATGGATATCCAAGTTGTACTTGGGGGTGCCTTGAGTTTAGAGGTACACTGGACACGACCCGCTTAAGAGAACACCACATATTAAGCATCATTGGTAGTTTGTCTTAATAAACGAGTGTAACTGATCTTTTGACTTGAGACCTTCATATATTCTATGCGTGAAGTTATGTACTTTGATGTCGTTAAAAGCAATCTTTAATCGGATTGTGATTAATACGATAATTGGGTGTATGACAAAACGTAGAGAGAATAGTGTTAAGTCAATAGAGGATTCATCGCTCTCTTGGATTTGGGAGTTAACATCCTGGCCGCTTGATAGAAATATTAGTGACTCGAAATCCAAGGTCATGGGAGGAATGATTATCATTCAAGATGAGTCTATTATATCTTGGAAATCAAGTAAAACAATTAATTGGTGATGATGCATACTGCACCGAATTAATTTGGATGTAGGATAAAGATGAAGAGATTGGATTACACAGTAATCGGTTCATGGAGGTTTTAGTTTATAACTAATATTCTATCACGTTGGGTGGCTAAAAACTGTTACTAGACGGTTACCTTAGTCTGTGTATAGATTTACACTGCCTTCGTGTATAGAACCTAGAGGGTCGCACACATAGCACATAGACGCGAACAGTATCTGTAGTTGATTATTTTAGTGGATACTAAAATTAATCAATTTATTATTTCTGAATAAGAATTAATTGGATTATTAATTATTTCTGAAATATCGGAAGCGAGAACGGATCAAGATCAAATATGGATTTATTTGATGTAGAGAAGAGAGAGTAGATTTATCTCTTATTCTCTTTGGAGAATTTGAAGGATCACAATTATTGTGGCAATAATGGAGAAGATGAAGAGCCTCTATTAATGATTATTAATGGAGAATTTCAAAAGTCATAATTATGATTACATAATGAAGAATATGAAGAGTCATGTTTCTTCATCTTCCTTGGAGGCTATATATAGCCATCCTTGGAAGAAGACCAAGCGGCTCTAAGGTCTTCTCTGTGGTCTCTCTTGTGCGAGCTCTCTTCATCTCTCCCGAGAAGCCTTCGGCGGCCTACTTCTTCTCTAGTTGGAGACGCATCTCTAGATCTGTAGTGCATCCGAAAGAATCCTGTCGATCCAAGTGGCTAGCACCTAACGGATCATCTAGTTCGTGATCTTGTGCGCGTGAATACCGCTAGTGGAGTCACACTTGGGGCTCTCATCTGTTCGTGATATTATTCACAAATAAGCAAAGGATTACAAGGTATGTTTTCAATTTATGTTTGTTTTCGCCTCATTTTGTTTAGAACTATATGTACCACGAAAAGATTCATGATTTAAAAGCAGATTTTTGTTTTATTATAAATATTCCACTGCGCTCAGAACCTAACAGTGGTATCAGAGCCAATCGTGGTTGGATCATATAGTTCAAAACCTCTTCTTCAAATTTTGAAGATTAGTGCTTCGAGAGATTTCGAAGAAATTTTTTTTTATTTATCTCATGTGTTATGATTTAACATTTCAAGATAGAAATGTAGAAATGAATTTTATCTATCAAACCTGTAGTGAAATACATGTTATGATTTAGATATGAATTCCTTATGGTTGAAGTACATAATTACTTCAAGATTCATAGAGATAGATCTCGTAATGAGATTGTGTGGATGCACAAGAAATAAATTAATGGTGAGACATTTTAATAATTATAAAATCCCTTAAATATATTAAGTCAAGATTTATTGAAAGCCCTCCATTAAAAACTGTGATGATAGTTAGAGTTTTTACATGAGTCGGTACAGCTCAGTTGTGGGCTTGTGTCAAAACATCTATAATTTATCATAATTATTAGTAGGTTGATTTAAATCAAATTCGTTGACTTGTTTAGCTCAGCTAAGGTCAATTGATTTGAGGGGCAAGTGTTGAGAATATAAGGTTCGACAAAAGTATATCGAAAGTCACAGAGATTGGTGATTGGCAAGTTAAGGCCTACTTGATGAATATAACATGTAGGTACAGCTCAGTTGTGTGCATACTATATGATTCAGAATTTCGATCCTATTAGAAATTGTTACCAACCAATTCCCGATTCTAATAGTGGGGGACTGTTGGACCTGAATAAAATAATAGGAGTTATAAAGTCCTTTATTAAATATATTCCATAAATACTAAAACTCTGCTTTAAATTTTAGATGGCAAACACAAGTACCCTTTCGTTGCGAAGTATTCTCGAGAAAGAGAATGTCCTCCTTGGTTCGAACTACCTGGAATGGTATAGGAAACTGAAAATTGTCTTGAGACACGAGAGAAAAATTTGTGTGCTCGAAGACGAACCTATAAATGAGCTTACGCTAAACGCATCGGAGGAAGATCAGTCATATTACTCTCAGTACTTGGAAGATGCACTAGATGTACAATGCATCATGCTGTCATCTATGTCTCCCGAGTTGCAGAGACAGCATGAGAACATGAGTGCTAGGGAAATTGATCAGCACTTGCATGAGCTCTTCCAAGAGAGTGCGAGAGTAGAGAGGTATGATACCTCTCGAGCATTGTTTCGTACCATGCTGGAGGAAGGAAATCAAGTTGGGCCCCATGTACTCAAGATGATCGGGTACATAGAAAGGCTTGAGAGCTTGGGTTTCAAGTTGGACCAGGACTTGGCCATTGACTTGGTCTTGTCATCACTACCTCCATCTTTTTCCCAGTTTGTGTTGAACTTCAACATGAACAGTATGGACAAGAGTTTGACTGATCTGATGACAATGCTGAAAACTGCTGAGAAGGATATGAAGGTAAATCCTTCACTGCATACAATGATGGTAAGAAAGACCAACAAGCGCCTTAGCACCGGGAAATCTAATCCCAAGGCTAATGCGGTGAAGAATCCTGAATATCAAGTTCAGAAGAAGCTCAAAAAGGAGACGCAGGCGCCCAAATCTAATGAGAAGGAGGCGATGTGCTTCTACTGTGGCAAGAAAGGTCACTGGAAGAAAAACTGCTACATTTTCATGAAGAAGAATGCCAGTGGAGCGGATGCTTCAGGTATCTTTATGTTAGAGTGCAATCTTTCTGTTTCTTCATCATGGGTTATAGATTCTGGAAGTAGTTCTCACATTTGTGCGAACATGCAGGGTCTAAGTGACTGCAGACGGTTGTCTAAAGGTGAGATGGACCTACGAGTGGCAAATGGGGCTAGAGTTGCTGCATTAGCTGTAGGAACTTATTCAATAAATTTGCCTAGTGGACTAGTTTTGAATTTAGAAAACTGTTATTTTGTTCCTAGTTTCTTAAAGAATATCATTTTGGTATCAAGTTTGGGCGCCAAAGGATTTGTATTTCAATTCAAGGACAAGTTATGCTCCTTTTATTTGAATAATATATTCTATGGGAATGGTTCAATGAATAACGGTCTTTATGTTCTTAACTTAGATGAACCAATTTATTGTGTTGAAAGCAAGAAACAGAAATTGCATGACTCAAACTTGACATATCTCTGGCACTGTAGACTTGGTCATGTAACCCAAAAACGCATTACTAAATTACTCAGTAATGGGTATTTGGACTCTTTTGAGTTAGAGCCCATATATACATGCATAGCATGTTTACAAGGTAAAATGACCAAGAAACCTTTCACCAAGATAGGTGAACGGGCAAAGGAACTACTAGAACTCATACATAGTGATGTGTGTGGTCCATTGCAAGTTCAGGCTAGAGGAGCTTATACCTACTTCGTGACTTTTACTGATGATTTAAGCAGATATGGATATATCTACTTAATGAGGCATAAGTCTGAAACTCTAGATAAGTTCAAGGAGTTCAAGAACGAGGTAGAAAATCAATGTGGTAAGAAGATTAAAGCTCTTCGAAGTGATCGAGGTGGCGAGTATCTAAGACAAGAGTTCATTGATTACCTAAAAGAGTGTGACATAGTTTCCCAACTTACACCTCCTAGAACGCTGGAGTGGAATGGTGTTTCAGAAAGGAGAAATCGCACACTCATGGAAATGGTTAGATCAATGATGAGTCATTGATGCACCCTAACTAGGTGTTACGAATGTGGGTCTCAAAATTTAGATATGTGTAAGCTGGAAACCCTTTTTGCAATCAAAGATGAAAATGTAGTAAAGGAGCCACAGGTCGTATTTTTCCTAGGGCTAGTTGAGAATGTATGATTCTTGCTCGAGTTTATGTGTCGTCCAATATTTTTGGGTTTCAAATAAATTCTGAGTTTGGTTTGCAATTCAGAAATGAAGACACAATGGAAAGGAGAGAAACTTAACCCAATGAACTAAACAAGAAGTTGGCACTAAAGGACTCAACTAATAATGGATTTAATTAACCAATGTAAAGTAGCCAAACTTGGAAAACAAATCTGAATTCAATTTCAAGGTGCACCACAGATTGTACTGAATTTATCTATCAAATCCGAAGCATTCACTTGATTTATAACGCAGCAATGAAACTACTTGATACGCATGGGAGAAAACTTATGTGCCAAAATGAGATTACAATTCAGAGACAAATCAAATGCATATTAAATTGATTTCAAGCACAACCCAAACACAAAGATAAGTTTACTCCTTATACAAATCAGTGCAGACTTTTATCATGCAGAATTCAGCAACCTTGATACGCAGACAAAGGAAAACTGATGTGCTGAAATTGAAATTACATGCAGAAATCTTAGCTGATCAAATCAGCTGGTAAGGCTAGGCTATCAATGCAGTTTTCTGCAAGGAGGAATGAAGAAACTCGACATCTGAGACTGGTCAAGATAAGAACAGCTCACTTCAGAAATGAATTGCACGAAAGTAACCCTATATGCAGGAATGAAATGCAACAACAGATGGGATGCGAAAATCAAACAAAATCACTGAATTCAAATGCAAAGGAATTCTAATGTAGAGCTAAACTGATACAAAACAGTGCCAAAACATGCTTGATACGCAGAGGAAAACACTTGTGCCAAAACTGTTACTTTTGTGCCAAGGCTAATACTAACAGTTCAGAAATACAATGACTGCAAAAGAGACTGATTTCAAGCTCAAAAGTACACTATAAATTGCACTCAACTTGATACAAACCCATGCCGAAACTGAGCTTGACACAGCATGCAAAATTTCAACAAACTTGGCTCAACAAAACTGCAGAATTGCAGAAACAAAACTGTAGAATTCTCAGAAACATATAACGTGCAGAATTTAAGAAACTAAATGGGATACGAAACCAAACAAGCAACTAAGATTAATTTTACCAAACTAGGATCAGAAACAATTCAGAAATAAATTAAACTAGCTGAAATAAAATGCAGAAACTAGAGGACTGATGCGCTGAAACTAAGGGCTGATATGCAGCTAAACAAACTGGCACGCAAGCACTTAAACACGGAATGAACTGTGATTGAAAACAATTGCTCATTAGACAAGCTACCTACTGATTAACTTGCGGAATTGAAATACTAATTAGAGCAGAAAATAATTCGGAAGGGTAAACTACAGCAGTTGAAACAAAATCAGAAACAGAAATTGAACTGCAGAAATGAAATTACAGCTACAAATTGAAAAACACTAAGTAAACTAAGCCTCGATCCCTCCTTTAGCTCAAGAACTCCTTGCTCGTCACACAAGGGTGAGCCTCGAACCCCTAAGCTCAACAAATCAATGGAAAAACTCAATCTGCTATCCAATCTAGCTCAGCTTGCTCAAATCTGAAATTTCCATTTGAATTCCTTCAATTCAGCTGTGTCCGCGTGCGATGGTGAGTTGGGGATGATCCAAGCAATCTAGGGAACCCCTCCAGATAGCTCAGGTGGAAGGAAATAGAGCACAGCCGAGATCAAAGATTGCGAACAGCAGAGCCAAGGAAACCTCACATCAGCTCTGTTTCTTGGGCAAATTGAGGCTGGAAACTTCACGGATGATCTTCCCAATGACCTAGCACTTGATCTAAACAAGGAATTGAGGGGTCGCGCCCCTTAGATGAAGAAAAACTGAAGAAAAAATGAAGAACACGCGAAGAAGGAAGCTTGCGGCGAAGACGCGACGAAGCTGAATCTGAGGGAAATTTTGATTAAGTACTTAGGAATGAACGGCCCAGATTGATTTGGATGAATCCAACGGTTGATCTTTATCTGATCTGAACCAAACTTTGATGATGTTGATCAAGGGTCAGGATCTGCCCCCCAGTAGCTCGGATCCTCCAGATTTGCAACGGATGGCCCAGATCAACCTGACCTTTGAATGAACAGTTGAGAGCCCTCTGAGCTTGATCCAACGGTTGAATGATCTCTGATGTGGATGAAAATCTCAGATCTTGATCTGAGTGCTTGATCAGCCTTAACCCTAGCTCGGATTGTCTCAAAGGTTCTCAGATGGCTCAGATCTAGCCGTGTTCGAATCGGACGGCCCAGATTAATCTGAAACTTGATCACTCGATCCGGGTCCGCTTCTGACTCAAGTTTGACCCAGCCTGACCTAGGCCCATGATCCTTCTAAGCCTGCAAAAGTAGATCAACAATTTAGTAGCAAAATCATTCAAATAAATCCAGATTTACAATTAAGCCCAAAATAAATTAGATTCATGAAACATAGGCTAAATTCGATATTAAACAAGTAAAATATGGGTCAAACTTGGTTTTAAGCATCTGAAATAATCAATAAAATAACATTTATCAGTCATGCAAGTCTTCCAATGTCGTTTTGGGGCTTTGCCTTAGAAACAGTGGCATGCATACTTAACCGAGTTCCAACCAAGTCAGTAGACAAGACTCTTTATGAATTATGGTTAGTGGGAGCAAGATTACGTTCCTAATATTGTATGTTGATGATATACTTCTCATAGGAAATGATATCCCTAACCTAGAATCTACCAAGAATTGACTGGGAGAGTGTTTTTCGATGAAAGATCATGGGGATGCAACCTATGTCTTATGTATTAGAATATACCGAGATAGACAATGAAGGTTTCTAGGGTTGAGTCAAGGTACATATATTGACAAAATGTTGAATAGATTCAGCATGCAAGACTCCAAGAGAGGATATTTGCCAGTGTCACATGGTGTACATCTCTCCCAGGCTATGTGTCCAAGGACATAACAGTAGAGAAGTAGAATGGGCAAGATACCTTATGCTTCGGCTATAGGATCCATAATGTATGCTATGATATGCACTCGACCAGATGTCTCATATGCTTTAAGCATGACAAGTAGAGGGTCATTGGACTGCAGTAAAGACTATTCTCAAGTATCTTAGAAGAATAAAGAACATGTTCTTAGTTTTTGGAGGAGACGAGGAATTGGTCGTTAGAGTATATACTGACGCTAGTTTCCAGACAGATTGGGATGATCTGAAGTCGCAACAAGGATATGTGTTTTGTCTGAATGGTGCAGCTATCTGCTGGAGGAGCTCCAAGCAGGAGACAGTTGCAGATTCAACAGCTGAGTCCGAGTACATAGCAGCTTCATGTTGGGTTCTCCCGGCACAAAAAAACATAAAAACGTAGCGGAAACAAGAACTCACGAGCCATCCATGCGAAAGAAAAACTCGTACAAAGTTGATCTACATCTACTTCTAAAGAAGATATACCTTCGGAGCGTGCCCTTTGCTTATCCCGCTCGTCCAAGGTGCGCCGGATCTCTTGCACGTTCAAGTGTCCATGCCTCTATTCGTATCCACACGGACACAACCTCTCAACTTCGGTAGAACTACCTTAGTTGTGCTAGCAACTTGAGGTGGCTCACAGAACACCAAGACCTACAGTAGGGTTTCGGCCAAAGGAGGAAGATGAGGGAGGGAGAAAGAAAGGGAAGAAGGAGAGGAGAAGAAGGGAAGGGGAAAAGCTGAGGCAAGAAGAAGACCTCATCCAAAGTCACAAGCCCTCTTTTATAATATCCCATGAATATGAAGAGGTTTGTATCTCTTTGGCTTCCCAATAAAGAGCACATCTTTTAATGTGGCTCTTCATCTTTTCCCATACAAGAAAAAAAAATTTCATCCAATGAAGAGAGACTTTTCTCTTTCCTTCATGCAATTCCGACCGGGCCTCTCAGGCTTCCGACTTGGTCTCTCGACCAAGTCTCCCGAGTGGCGAGCTCCCGACCCAGTCTGCCGAGCTCCGATCCAGTTTGCCGAGTGTCGACCCAGTCCGCCGAGCTCCGACTCGGTCCGCCGAGCTCCGACTTGGTCCGCCGAGCTCCGACTAGGCCCGCCGAGCTCCGACTCGGTCCCTCTCGAGTTCCCAACTCGAGTCCTCCGAACTGACCTCCCGAGTTCCCAACTCGGGCTCAGATCTCCCGATCAACTTTCCCGAAGTATTGTGTCCTTTGTGTGTGACCCAATAGGTTCTCGTGACGTTGGCAATGCGCCTAAACACTTTAGACACATAAGCAATGAGCGGCATCTAGCAATGCATCATTGCTACCCAAGTAACAAGAAAAGTCGAGATCCGACTAAACCTCCGTGACTATGATAATGTATGACCTTGTCCTTCTATCCTTGATATCTAGATTGACCAATGAGGCATAGACCGTGTCATCCTCAATCAATCTTGTGTTTCTTGATCCCCGAGTAGACTCACTCAAACAAATGAGCTCAATATCTCATATTGACTCATTTGAGCATGGTCATGCGTTTCAATTGTCCTACTCGATCAAGGGGCCCACAGATATCACTCTCGTCATATGGGAGGGATAGATTCCATCTACATCACTTACATCCCTCCGCATAATTCATTACATACCCAGTGATCGCCTTTATAGTCCACCCTGTTACGGGTGACGTTTGACGATACCAAAGTACATGACTCCTTATGTAGGGAACCTTAGTGACTTCAGGTCTAAGGACTATTCATACCAATAGTCACATGAGAAAGTCTATGACACTCATATGACAATCTATGAAACTTTCTCATGGCGGATCATTCAGTACACATTCTCCAATGTATACCCATGTGTCAACTTGATATCACATATCCATGACTTGTGAGCTCAAGTCATCAGTTGACCTACATGCTAGTCTCCATGCATTAATATTGTCCCTGAATATTAATGCTTGACTGGGAATAATTTAGTGTAGTGTTCTCTACATTATCTCACTATCGATTCAACCAATCGATATAATGTAGATAAGAACCTACTACAGAAGGACATTATTATACTTAGTTATTCGGCACAAAATACAAAGTAAGTATAATAACCAAACATACCTTTATTAATGATAGAATATGATACAAAATGTCCCTAGTCAATCATCACATAATTGGCTCTAGGGCTCCTACTAACACTTCGAAGGTAGCAAAGGAAGCTGTGTGGATCAAGAACTTCATAGCGGAGCTTGAAGTGGTTCCTAGCATTATTGATCCAGTTGTGTTATATTGTGACAATAATGCGGCTATAGCACAAGCAAAGGAGCCAAGGTCTCACCAACGATCCAAGCACGTGCTAAGGAAGTATCACCTCCTCAGAGAGATTGTTCAGAGGGGTGACGTGTTGGTTAGCAGAGTAGATACTAGCGAGAACATCGCAGACCCACTCACCAAGGCCATACCTCTACAGAAACATGAGACCCATGTGAGGAACCTAGGACTGAGAGTCCATAGTGTTTGGCAATAGTGCAAGTGGGAGATTGTTAGTGTGTGAACTTATGTGCCAAGATACTTTTATGTATTTATGGATAATTATTTTAATAAAGGCAAGCATTTGTCGTTAATTATTTACTTTTCTGTATGTATATGATTAATGATAAAGTCCCACAGATTAATGGTTATATTATTCTGTAAATCGTCCTTGATTGGATAGATATCTAGAGGGGACATAGATATCTAGATCAACGTTAAGTATGACTAGGTCAAGATTGACCGGAGGGATGGATATCCAAGTTGTACTTGGGGGTGTCTTGAGTTTAGAGGTATACTGGACATGACCCGCTTAAAAGAACACCACATATTAAGCATCATTGGTAGTTCGTCTTAATAAACGAGTGTAACTGATCTTTTGACTTGAGACCTTCATATATTCTATGCATGGAGTTATGTACTTTGGTGTCGTTAAAAACAATCTTTAATCGGATTGTGATTAATACGGTAATTGGGTGTATGACAAAACGTAGAGAGAATAATGTTGAGTCAATAGAGGATTCATCGCTCTCTTAGATTTGGGAGTTAACATCCTGTCCGCTTGATAGAGATATTAGTGACTCGAAATCCATGGCCATGGGAGGAATGATTATCATTCAAGATGAGTATATTATATCTTGGAAATCAAGTAAAATAATTAATTGGTGATGATGCATACTGCACCGAATTAATTGGGATGTAGGATAAAGATGAAGAGATTGAATTACACAGTAGTCGGTTCATGGAGGTTTTAGTTTATAACTAATATTCTATCACGTTGGGTGACTAAAAACTGTTGCTAGACGGTTACCTTAGTCTATGTATGGATTTACACTACCTTCGTGTATAAAACCTAGAGGGTCGCACGCATAGCACTTAGACGCGAACAGTATCTGTAGTTGATTATTTTAGTGGATACTAAAATTAATCAATTTATTATTTCTGAATAAGAATTAATTGGATTATTAATTATTTCTGAAATATCGGAAGCGAGAACGGATCAAGATCAAATATGGATTTATTTGATGTATAGAAGAGAGAGTAGATTTATCTCTTATTCTCTTTGGAGAATTTGAAGGGTCACAATTATTGTGGCAATAATGGAGAAGATAAAGAGTCTCTATTAATGATTATTAATGGAGAATTTAAAAAGTCATAATTATGATTACTTAATGAAGAATATGAAGAGTCTTGTCTCTTCATCTTCCTTGGAGGATATATATAGCCATCCTTGGAAGAAGACCAAGCGGCTCTAAGGTCTTCTCTGTGGTCTCTCTTGTGCGAGCTCTCTTCATCTCTCTCGAGAAGCCTTCGGCAGCCTACTTCTTCTCTAGTTGGAGACGCATCTCCAGATCTGTAGTGCATCCGAAAGAATCCTATCGATCAAAGTGGCTAGCACCTAACGGATCATCTAGTTCGTGATCTTGTGCGCGTGGATACCGCTAGAGGAATCACACGTGGGGCTCTCATCTGTTCGTGATATTATTCACAAATAAGCAAAGGATTACAAGGTATGTTTTCAATTTATGCTTGTTTTCGCATCATTTTGTTTAGAATTATATGTACCACGAAAAGATCCATGATTTAAAAGTAGATTTTTACTTTATTATAAATATTCCGCTGCGCTCAGAACCTAACACTAGAGACCCTTCTCGGGAGGTTATCAAAACTCTTTGGGGACTTTCTCACCATAGAACGGAAGAAGTCCCCATCAATAAATCATTGAGAAAAGAAATTTATCAATATCTCTTGTATGGCCGTAGGAACATCCATGGCCACCTAGTTGAATCTTTTGATATATGCCCGAAGAGATTCCTTGGGGCATTGCTTTATGAAAAAAAAAGTTTAAGTTGATCTTGTGGTATCTCTTACTACTGGCAAAATAATATAGAAACATCTTTTTAAATTCTTTAAAATTACAGATGGAGCTGTTCGACAGCCTGTCAAACCATCACAGCGCTGAAAAGAAAGAGTGGTGTGAAAAACTCGATATTTGACTCTATCTATATATTGATGAAGTAAAGTTGCGTTCTCAAACTTCATAATGTGCTCCTCTGGATCCATAGTGCCTCCATATTCTGTAATGGTGATGTCTTTGAAATGCCGGGATAGATGATCTTCCAAAATTTCTTTAGAGAAAGGCATGCCCGATCGACCAGGAGATTACCGATAGGTGTGTGCTTTTCCCTTATGAACATCCTTTTACAAGGTATGTCCTGAAGAAACTGTGTCAATGCAGCCGGCTTGGGTATCCCCTCGATTCTCCGATCGGATGAGAGATCGGAGAAATTGCATTTGTCTTGCTGCTAGATCTCCCTCTTGGGGTGTTGGTGCAGAAGTAGTGGGAGCCTGAGATGTGAAACCACTAGGATGCTGATGTTGTTGTGCCAAAAGTTGCGCTATTGCGGTGATCAAGAGCTCCAAATCTTCATGAGATAGTGTGATTGTTGTTATCTTGTTGTTGGAATCTGCCATTCTTATCATCAAGGAGGCGAAGAAGTGATTTCCCATAGATGATGCCAATTTGATGCTTCCCTCAAGCTGAGAAGAATAGCATGTCACTAATGTTGACCAACATAACACTAATGAAGACTCGTAGAAGACCCGAAGCTGCGACAAAACGTCCTGAAAATGGAGACCAAGAAGGCGTAAAAGAGGTCAGAAGCAAGGCCGGGGGGTCCCCGGCGTAGGCACTCCGACGCTCAAGTCAGATTTTGTTGAAATGAAGTAGAATGCTAGAGAAAAAGAAAATTCAGCATACCTATACAATGGAGGAAGGACCTGTATATATGCAGCATCTTTGATGATCCTCCACTGTTAAGGTGTTACATCAGCTATATAACAAAGATTTCATATAAGAAATAAGTTAGCCAATGGGCTAATTAACAGAGCGTGTCAGTGAAGCAGGTCAGTTTTTAAGAAAGTAGCATGATGGTATCACTCTATCGTCAGCACCATCAATATTTAGTCAAAAGTTGTGTATTGATGAGCCTATTTGTGGTCACATGGAGGCCCATAGGGAAGACCGTAAAGGTGAGGCCCAGTTTGACCCAATAAGATAACTTGGTTATAGCCCATTGAGTTAGGGTAAAACCAGTTGACTGAGCCCAAGTCAAGGAAGTGGAGCTTGCCTACCAATCGACCATGTGTGTTGTTAGGCCAATCGGTCGATTGACAGTGTTAGCTGATTAGATGAGTGCTTAGCCTGGTTGAGTCGATCGACAATATGAGATCCTTTATGATACGTTAGCATTATCAAGTATGGGACAAGTGGGCCGCCGCTTGGCCATTCGAGGTGGCTTGCCGATCGGCCGGAAGTGGTTTGCCGATCGGCTATTTAGTAGTTGGTCGATCGGTGATAGCCTAACTTTTACCTAATTGGTCAATCCCGAATAGGCGTGTTGATTTGTCCGCTTGAGTTTGAGAATAATCTAGGCGAAAATGATGCTATCGATACTTGACCTCTTGGATATAAGTTGCACTATGGCTTGGCCGCTCAGCCAACTAATGAAGATTCTATTAGTCTACCGGCCGACCGATCGAATTGATTGGGTTCGTTGATCAAGACTTATCCTACTTAACTGAGGGACCCAAAATTCTCCCTATCACTCTTAAATCAAAGTCCTAGTCAAACTCAAGCCAAAAATTTCCACTAATACGGTGTGTAAAATTAAATCTAAATTAATAATGAGACAAAGTCACTGTTGACTTTGACTTCGACACACAAGTTGCATGCTGCCTCTTTATTCACATCTTGAATTGGAAGCTTTTCATCTCCCCTCTCCTCCCTTAATCTAATTTCACCGGCCATGGATCGCCTACCGATCTACCCATACTCTCTCTGCCTTCTCCTACTGCTAGTTTTCTATCATTCTTCCAAAGCCATTGATCTGGAGGGGGAGGAGAGAGAGGAGTTTATAAAGGATTGCCAAACCACTAATTCCATCTGCGGAGGAATACATATCACATATCCCTTTCGCCTGAACTCGACTCCTGCCTACTGCGGCGGCGTTCAGCGCTTGGAGGTCTCATGTTCGGCTGCCGGTGACGCCATCATCACGCTTCCTGCTTTAGGGCTCTGCAAGATCGTCGACTTTTATACTTATTCCGTCGACAGTTATTTTGTTAGAATCAAGTTATTAGGGGATGAATGGGCTCAGTGTCCACTGCAAAAGCTCAGCTCCACCAATCTCACCGGCTCAATTTACCGGCTGGGATCCTACTACGACTACAACATCAACTACTCCGACAACCATACCCTGATGAACTGCTCGAGTGAAATAGAAACAGATCCGGATTGGATTACGGGGCCCATTCCGTGCCTTAGCGACGGGCAGTACTGGGTTTATGCAGCAGATGTTTTGGCTTCCATGGACAGGCTCCCGTCAGGATGCGTGGCCACTGGAATCGGTGGTTGGGTCGGATATAGAGGCGGACGAACGTTCGAAGGTTGGGTTCAGGGATTCATTCAAACACTACAGATGGATTTAGAACTTAATATTCCGGAATGGGAGGAGTGCAACGAGTGTAATTTGGAAGGAAAGCAATGTGGATTTAGCCGCAAAAGAAACCAAACTGCCTGCTTAATGAGTACGAGGCCCATGATACATAATCTTCATTCCATTACTAATTAATTAATTAATATATAGTTGGATGAAAAGAATTTACTAATTGTTTGCTTTCTTTCTTTTATTTACAGGACGAGGACCAGGACCAGATCTGGAGGGGGAGGAGATAGCGGAGTTTATGGAGGATTGTCAAACTAAGTCCACCTGCGGAGGAATACATATCACATATCCCTTTCGCCTTAACTCGACTCCTGCCTACTGCGGCGTTCAGGGCTTGGAGGTCTCGTGCTCTAAAACTGCCGGCGACGCCATCATCACGCTTCCTCGTTTAGGGCCCGGCAAGATCATCAAATTCTACAATTATTTTGTTAGAATCAAGGTAGAAGGCGATGAATGGGCTCAATGTCCCATGCAAAAGCTCAGCTCCATCGATCTCACCGGCTCAATTTATCAGCTGGACGACTCTTACTACCATAACTACATCCTGGTGAACTGCTCCAGTGAAATAGCAACAGATCTGGAATGGATCACCGGACCCATTCTGTGCCTCGGCAATGGAAGTCTAGGGAGTGGGTTTATGCAGCGGATGCTTCCGTTTCCATGGATCAGCTCCCGTCAGGATGCTTCGGCACTAGAATTGGTGGTTATATCTATGCAGGTGAACGAAAGTTTGGAGATGTGGTTCAGAGATTCATTCAGACGTTAGAGATGGATTTACCTCTGAATATTCCGGAACGGGAGACGTGCAGTGAGTGCTATAGAGAAGGAAAGCAATGTGGATTTAGCCGCAGAAGAAACCAAATTGCCTGTTTCATTAGTGCCCGGCAACATGGTAATCTTCATTCTCACGTTCATTTGTATTCTCTGGTTTAATAACATAGCAAAATTATATTAAGGTAACTTATTTGTCATTTTTCATTTTTAAAAACTACATTTAACTTTTTCAACAAAATTATATTTTAGTATTCTGCTTTTGCCATGTCATTGATTAATTGGGAGTTACCCAACTAGAATTTTAAATCAATTTAAGGAAAAAATTTCAACTTCAAAAGTAGCATGCACATCTTTAGATTCATAGAATCGAACTCCCTGCGTTCGTGCATGATGTAATAATATTTGGATGAAAAATATTTAAATCATTACTAACTGTTTGCTCTCCTTTATTTTATTTACAGGAACAAACATCAAGCTCATAGTTGGTGAGTCCTTGTACCACTTTAATATTGAGAAAATAAATTTGCATAGTCCGTTCATTAGAACTAAATATAAATTTTATAATTAATATTACTAGTTCAATCATCTCTTTATTCATTCTTTCTAAACAACAATATTTTGAATGATTTCTTTTTCTATGCAGGATTATGTATAGGTGGTCTTGTAGTTGTATTAACATCTCTTATTATATTATACATATTAAAGATGTCCAAAAAGGATCAAGAAATTCGTATCAAGGTAGAACAATTTCTCTCAACATATGGCGATGCAAAACCAACTCGATACTCTTTTTCTGATATTCGAAAGATCACAATGAGATTCAAGAATAAGTTGGGGCAAGGTGGATATGGAAGTGTGTACAAAGGGGAGCTACCGAATGGTATTCCAGTAGCAGTTAAGATGCTCGAGAGTTCAATAGGGGAAGGCCAAGAATTCATAAATGAAGTTGCAACTATTGGAAGGATTCATCATATTAACATTACTCGCTTGTTGGGATTTTGCTCAGAACGATCGACTCGTGCTCTTGTCTATGAGTTCATGCCAAATGAGTCCTTGGAGAAGTATATTTTCTCAAGACAAGACAAAGGAAGCAAGAAACCATTGAGCATTGAGAAATTGTCGAACATTGCAATAGGCATTGCCCGAGGCATTGAGTATTTACATCAGGGATGTGAACAACGTATTTTGCATTTTGATATTAAGCCGCATAACATTCTATTGGATTATGATTTAAATCCAAAGATTTCGGACTTTGGACTAGCAAAGCTTTGCTCAAGGGATATTAGTATTGTGACAATGACTGCTGCGAGAGGCACAATGGGATATATTGCTCCTGAGATGTATTGTAGAAATTTTGGGGCCGTGTCATATAAATCTGATGTCTATAGTTTTGGTATGTTGTTGTTGGAGATGATAGGAGGCCGAAAAAATCATGATCCTGAAATAGGAAGAGAGAGTGAGATTTATTATCCAGAATGGATATACAATCGACTAGTTGAAAGACAAGACTTGGTATTGGCAATGGAGATGGAACAAAACGATGGAGAAATATTACAGAAGCTGTCTAAGGTGGCTTTATGGTGTATTCAATGGAGTCCAACCGAAAGACCTACCATGACTAGAGTTCTTCATATGCTTCTAGGGAGCTCAGAGGAAGTGCAAATGCCTCCTAAACCATTTGTCTCCCAGCACTAATCATGATTATGCTAATTAATAAATATGTCAAATATATAAATTCTCTCCTTTTGTGTGTAAGCAAGCTCCAAGTGACTTATAGTGCACATGTAATTTGATCATGTTTAAATTCAACAGTAGTAATACAATTATATATATATATATATGGCAGTGAATATACTCTATGTTGGAGTAGAGGGGACAATTGGACATGAAGAGAATTGTAATTTATTTGTCATTTTCTATTCCTGTACATAAAGCATGACATTATGACTTATTTATATATACTGCCCCATAACTACAGAATTTGTAGGCTTTTGAAGCTAACAAATAGTATTCATTGTCTCGTTGATTAAGCTGTTTGTCTTGTAGCTTTTCATCGAGATGCATATAATTTGTAGCACTTCTTTGAGGTGTTTATCTAAATGCATAGATTCTAATTGTCTAAATGCATAGATTCTAATTGCCTCGAGATCTTTTTATAAGCTATTGGGATTCCAAGCTAGAATTAGGGAGCCAAAAAAGAAATTAAATACTCATTTCACCGTGGAAAAAAGTCAGTCTAAGCAGCATCTCTTCCCAATTATCCTTTAATTTATTCTGTTTTCAGGAAGAAAAAGTGGAATAAAAAATTTGTATTACATGATTCAGTCAATAATTGAGTATGAGTAATCAATGCCAATACAATATCTTTCTTACATTATTTGATTACAATAGCTTTCTTACATTATTTGAGAAGATTCAACCTACCGTATAGGTGTGGAAGACTTGCAAGTCAATTCTTGGAATTTAGCTTTTGAAAATCATTAAGTCCTCGTAAAGTCAAGCTTCTTTAAATTTATAAGTTACAGAAACTTCCACAATGATAAAGACAAGACGTGTGGAAATGTCTCAAAAATATTTTTCAATGCTAGAATTTGATTGGTTAGTAGTTGGATTTATTCTTGCATGCTATTCAATGGTCTTATATGCTATTTTATAATACGCGGATTTATGTCATTAAGGAGAAGTCCATTAATGATCTAATTGATGTTAATCACGGATTTGTGTTATTGGATGTAAGTTTATATGTGTAAAATCAGTTAACCCATATTCTATTATTAATAATGGGTGGATAATAGAACATGTTGCCATATATAGAGCATGGTCTTCGTAGGATAAGGTAACTTGAGATCTCTCTACTTCCCATTAGTGAGGAACGTACGATATAGTCACCCCGATCCCTACGGAAGATCCGTCTCTTGTTTCTTCTTCCAATCAGGATTCGTGGACGACATTGAGAGGATGGCAAATATGCTACATTTAGGTTCATCGTCTTTATTTCGTTTAATTTAATTTGTATTGTAAAATTTGATGCTACTAGCTAGATCCTGTGCATTATTCTTTTCGAGTTCATATGATTGCTAAAATTTCCATTAAGGACTCATGATTAAGAAAACATTTATTTATCAAGTGGTATCATAGACAGATCTTTTTCATCAATTTAATAGAACAATGTTAGGATTATTTATTTATTTATTTATTTATTATTTTACGTTGGATTTTTGATCTATTGATGTAAAATGATGTTTATTCGTCAAGATTTGGTATAAGAAAACCAAGGATTTCAAGTCTTTTGTCATGAACAATGGTAGTCACTAAAAAATGCTGTGATTTTTTTTTTGGAAAATAGCATGTTTGATCCATTAAAATGTGATAAAATCGATATCGATCAAATGTTGTACATCAACAATCGATTGCTACACCTAAAATAGCAACCAAAAATATTTTGAGTCGATTGTGGCACTCGATTAATGGGTATCAGTCGATTTTCCGACAGCAATTTTCTTTGTTTTGTGTAAAATCGAATATAGAAAATTTTTAATTGTTTGGGGCACTCAACTAACTTCATCAATCGACTACTGTGTTCGACATCGGGTACAAAAAGTTTTTGCATCAACTGGTACACTTGAGTGATGCCATCAAATTGATTGATATTTGTGATCAAGTGATGGTTGGCTATAGGGTCTAACATAGAAGATTTGCCAACCAACTGCGGCATTTGATTGATTTCTTTTTGAGTATGTCTTCTCCTAGATTTCTTCCCGTAGCGCGATGATGCAGAGCATTCTATAGATTTTTTTAATTAATTTAGTAAATTCACCTTTTTTTAATTTTTAAGTTTTTTTTGCTATTTTAGATATTTTTCGTAATTTTTATTTTTGAATTTTTAGAATTTTTAGTCCAGTTAAAATTTTTAGAATTTGTTTTCTTTTCTAAAAATTTATTTAGGCTTTATGTCTTTTTAGGATGAATTTTTCTGTTACATTTTCATTTTCTGTTGTAATTTTTCTATTGTGACTTTTTCTTATTTCTTAGGATTTAAACACAAATTAGCATTGATGTAAGGGGAGAAATTTTTTATTAATAAAATTTTTGGCAGTGCCATTTATTTTCCTATTTCTAGTATTCTTCTTCGAATTAACAGGTTCTAGAAGATTATTTTCGATATTCGTGTGCAGATCAACGGATTTAATAACTCGTAGGATAATCACTATTCTGCTCAACGTCAGTTCGTATCTGAGGATTTGGATATAATCTTAATAATTTGGACTCCGATGAAGAATGGATTGTGGAAAATGAGGTTGTATTAGAAAACTTAGAGGATTTGTATATCCCAGATGATTTTAACTTGGGTATTAGGGGAGGTGGTGATAGAGTTGGTGGCCCTTTCGATGATTTGGAGATTCCTCCTCTAGATGATGATGACTTTGATGAGCTTCTTCGATGAGATTATATTAATTTGGTTGTTTTCTTTAATGTTATTAGTTTATATGATATCAAAAATTTGTAGACTTATTATACTTTATGCTATAATTTATGGATTATGAGTGAATGACTCAATTTTAAATTGAAGTTAAGTATTTTAGTTGTTGCTATTTTTATTTATTTATGTCATGTTATATGAAATATATGTGTGTGTTAGTTTTGATAGGATATGATAGGATCTTACTATCCATATTACTATTCCACATTTTATAATTTTGCATCTCCCGTCTGATTCTAGATAAGATCTTGATCTTAGCTATCTTGTTCATGGTTTTATTCTTATGCTCTCCTCAAAAGATCTCATACCTATGAAAATATCTTTTCCTTGTAGGTCTATAATCTTTCTTATGTGTTTTCAATATGGACTATATTTGCAATCTTTTAATCCCAAGATACTTATCTCTGTATCATATATTATGAGGCTTAATGTTAGTATAGAATTTCCAGATCACATCCTTAACATAATCAACGGCTTTTTACCAAAGGGCGTACCCAAAAATTGGTATTTTCTAAAAGGCGTATCATGGTTTCATTGTTATCAAATAACGCACGTATTTTAGTCAACTTCCTCTTATACCCCTCCTGCCAAAGTACTGCATGTCATTCTCTTTCTCTTTCTCAATAACGAATTCCGAGACATCGGAAAATATTTTTTCAGACTTTTTATTTTAAAATAATATATTATGGAATCGGATAAAAAACGTAAGGTAAAACCCGAAAAAATATTTCAATTAAAAAATATCTAATCCAACGTGATTTCAAATATATACAGAGATCATTTTTATATAAATTAGATGAGCAAAAATATACAGAGATCATTTTTAGATTTGATTAATATTAATTAATATATTAAATAATATTTAATAAATATATTAATATATAAAAAAGCTTGAAATTAGAAAGGTCTGAAATCTTTTGATTTCAGGCCCAGCGTGGGCCTGAAGTAAAATATTTCAGGCCCAGCGTGAGCCTGAAATAAAAGATTTCAGGCCCTGCTCAGGGCCTGAAATCAAATGATTTCAGACTCTGCGTCGAACTGAAATCATGTGTTATGATAGTTTTTTTTTACGCAGGCCTAAAACGTAATGAAACATCTCTCTATATTTTTGAAATCACAATAAAAATTACTGAGAAAGACTATTTTACAAGAGGTATTCTAATTAATATAAAATGAACATTATATTAAAAACGAACATTTATATATATATATATATATCCATTATTTAATAAAAAAGTCAAATATTATTTATTATATTAATTTAAATATTATATATTATATTAATATATTTAATTTTAATAGGTTTTGATAGGAGGGTATGAAGTCATCTAACTTCAGACCCTGCGTAGGCCTGAAGTCAGATAACTTCAGACCTTATAAATAATTAATTTAATAAATAATAATTAAATATAAAAATCTTCTAATATTTATTTTTGGTGTCCAAACTTCTAATGATTATAAATTATGTTGCAATAGAAATTTTCTAGGTCTATCAGTGAGTTTTGGTGAAAAATCACTGATGGACCTAGGATACTTGGATTTCTCCATACTTGATATCTCTATTTAGAATTTACTTAGGAGAGGTTATTTCTGATGTGCAAACTTAGTACCAATAATTTTTAGTTATGTTCTCTAACCGTATCAGTTGACACACAAAAAAGTATAAATATGACTGCATCTTGGGTACAGTTAAAAGAAACCTCTTTTTCAACATAATTTCAAACATATAAAGAGATAATTTTTTATATTTGATTAATCTAAATTAATATAATAAATAATATTTAATAAATATATTAATATATAAAAAACCTATCAAAACACGTGATTTCAGATTCAAACGCAAGACATGAAGTCATCCTAGGAGGGCCTGAAGTTAAATAACTTCAGACCCTATAAATAATTAATTTAATAAATAATGATTAAATATAAAAAAATATTTTTAAAATAAATGATTTAAGTGCTCTTGGGCTTGAAGTCATCTGACTTCATGCCCTGCGTAGGCCTGAAGTCAGATGCTTCAAGCTCTCCTATCAAAACCTATTAAAATTAAATATATTAATATAATATATAATATTTAAATTAATATAATAAATAATATTTGACTTCTTTATCCAAAGAATCTATATATATATATATATATATATATATATATATATATATATATATATATATATATATATAAAAGTTGGTTTTTAATATAATACTCATTTTATATTAATTAGAATGTCTCTTGTAAGGTAGTCTTTCTCAATGATTTTTATTGTGATTTCAAAAATATAAAGAGATATTTCTTTACGTTTTAGGCCTACGTAAAAAAACCTATCATAACACATGATGTCAGATGATTTCAGTCTGACGCAGGGCCTAAAATCATTTGATTTCAGGCCCTGAGCAGGGTCTGAAATCTTTTATTTCAGGCCCAGCATGGACATGAAATATTTTACTTCAGGCCCACGTTGGGCCTGAAATCAAAAAATTTCAGGCTTTTTAATTTCAAACTTTTTTATATATTAATATATTTATTAAATATTATTAAATATATTAATTAATATTAATCAAAAATAAAAATGATCTTGGTATATTTTTGCTCATCTAATTTATATAAAAATGATCTCTGTATATATTTGAAATCACGTTGGATGAGATATTTTTTTAATTAAAATATTTTCAATTTTTACCTTATATTTTTTATCCGATTTCATAAAATATTATTTTAAAATAAAAAGTCTGAAAAAATATTTTCAAATGTCTCGGAATTCGTTATTGAGAAAGAGAAAGAGAATGACATGCAGTACTTTGGCAGGAGGGGTATAAGAGGAAGTTTACTAAAATAAGTGTGTTATTTAATAATAATGAAACCATGATACGTCTTTTGATAAATACTAATTTTTAGATACATCCTATCGTAAAAAAAAGCCGCGTAATCAATGCTCTTGCAATATAGTAATTATCTCACTACTCACAAGAGAGATCTTTTGTGAGAATTGGACTTCTTAGTTGATCAAAGAGCATTCTGCATGAGACTAGTTTAAACAATGGAGCCACCGGAGCTATAATGCAGCGGTAGGGTGACTAATCGCTATCTCAGGTATCCGTGGTTCCATCCCCAACTATGGCGTATTTGCAAAAAAATTTCCTCCAAAAGGGGCGCAAACCCTGGGACATTGGGCTTCTAGACTGTCCATTGCGAGCGCTTCCCGATTTACCCTGCCGGCAGGTGAGAAACTTCCATGTAGCTGCATCGGTCGCCCGAGATTAGTTGAAAAAATCTCGTTAATTATTTTTTTTTTAGTTTAAACAATGGAGTCAGATAGCTACATGCAATTTGAAAAAGAAAAATAGCATTCTTCTTTGTCCAATATTCATATTGGAAAACATTTTTCGCACTTCTATTCAGTAAAGGAGAAAAAAATTAGCATTCTCAAAGCTTAAATTTGTCCCAAGAGATGTATAGCTATGCAAGGACGTAGTTTTCGCCTTTCACTCATTGATCACCAGGGTATAACTTCTATGCTATAGAAAATAATTCCGAGTTTTATGGGGTGGGAATTAGTCACTTGGTGATCAGAAACTTAGAAACATCATAGTGACAAAACATTCAATTGCCTGTTGGATTCATTCAGACAATTGTGGATTATATATTTCCATTCAAGAGGTAAATTTTTTAATCTGGGTTTACTTGTTAAAATTAATTTTTAAAAAAAAAATAAATCAGGTAACAATCAAATAAAAAAAATTAATTAGGTAATAATCGAACTTAGGGTGACGGACCGAACAATTACAAAAGTTGTCCACCGGCCACTAGGATAAATCGAGGAAGCACCAACTAGCCTGGCCCCACGGATGTTTCCCATCAGCCAGGGTAAATCAAAGAAATGCCCACAAAAATTTTGATGGAAATTTTAAATGAGAAATTAAATCTAGATCGTTAGATTAAGATTGGCAAATATTGTCCATCCAACTTGAAAGGTTTTGTGCCACTTGATCGGTTCAATCTAATCCTTTGATTTCAAAAGAAGGCATCTAAATGAAGTGGTTTGTGTCTCTTGGGGAAGGATGCAATCTATATTATCCAATTCAAGATGAATAGATGAGATCTAATAGAACCAAGAGGTTCTTATTATACCTCTTCATTTAGTATAAATAATATCCCTCACAATCTAATTCGCTAAAAAAAAAGAAAGGATTTTGTGACGAAATTTGCGATGAATTTTAAAAAAATCGTCTCAAAATATTTTTGTGCGAAAAATAATTCGTCGCTAAATAGTCGCCCTAAAATTCTGCGACAAAAAAGTTGAATTTGTCACAGCTTCAGGACAAATTCAATTTAAGTCGCCAAATTCGCCACAAATTTTTTAGAATGAATTCAAAATTTATCGCAATTTTTGCGAGAAATTTAAAATTTATTGCAGAATCTACAATAAATTTTGAAATTCATCACAAAATCTGCTACAAATTTTAAATTCATTGCAAAATATTTGTGACGAATTTATAAATTTGTCGTAGAATTTGTGACAAATTTTCAAATTTGTCATAGCTTTTTTATGACAAATTAAAGATTTGTCGCATATTTAACGATGAATTTCAGAATTTGTCATAGAATTCTGGGATGAAAGCATAAATTTGTTGCAGAATCTGTAGCAAATTCTGAATTCATCACACAAATTTTGCGTCAAATTTGAAAATTTATCGTAAAATCTGTAACAAATATAATAATTCATCACAATTTTTTTGCAACGAATTTATAAATTTATCGCAGATATTGCGATGAATTTCAAAATTTGCCACAGATTTTGCAACGAATTTCAAAATTTGTCGCAAAATTTCTGCAACAAAAATTTAAATTCGTTGTAAAATCTGTTACAAATTTTGAATTTGTTATAAAATTCTGCGACAAATTTAAAAATTCATCGCAAATTCTATGACGAATTTATAATTTCGTTGCAGATTTTGCGACAAATAAATATATTTGTCGGAGATTTTGCAACAACTTTAGTGACATTTTAAAATTTGTCACAAAAATTGTGATGAATTTTCAAATTTGTTGGAGTTATTGTGACAACTTTGCTACAATTCGAAAATTTGTCGCAATTTTTCGATAAACACAATAATTTTGATAATTTACCAACGAAAAAATATTCATCGCAAAATAAATAAATTTTTTAAAATTATATCATTTTAATTAATTGAATATCTAATCATTAAAATTCATATCAATATCAACAACTATGTTGTTTTCTCGAGGTTTTCAACTTTAAACACTCTTTAATTGATTGTCCATCAATAGCAAGGTTAGCAAAAAAAAGAATCTAGAGGACAAAAACTATAACCAAGGCATAGTTTACTTGAAAGAAAACTATAAGCAATAAATATAATAGTTTAGATGGAAAGAAAATCATAAGCAATAAATATAATAGTTTACATGGAAGAAGTCAGTGTCAGACTAAAAGAAAATGACTACTGTCATTGCTAGGTAACTACCAAGTATGATTCCTGTTGTGAAAATCTCAGCCAGATTCCAGTTGTAAGGAGAAGGGAGAGGAGATGGTTTGAACCTATCCTTTGAAATGGTCATTTTGGTACCTGATAACATGGAAGAGAAAAAGAAAGATATTTTATGAAGTGGAACAACAATCTAAAGAAAATAACAAATAAAATGTGTGCTGCTCTTATGCAATACAATGAAGAGAAAAAAATTTCCTTACTATCATTGAGGATCACAGTGATAAGGACCATGAAGGGTAGAAAGTCAAACTTCCATACTAACACAAGTAGCATAAAACTCAGTTGTACAAACAAGTATACATATCAAATAAATGATAAACCGACTAAGAATTAAATCTCGAGTGGTGATTTTGGTATCGCATTAATGTTCCAATGTGTAATGTTGATGGTGAATTGAAAATAAAAGGAGGAAGAGATTAGAAGAAAAAGAAGATCAGACAAAATATTTTGACGAGTATTGTAGCAAGGCATAGGATGTCAAGTGTTGATGTGAGAGGATACTTATTGATATGATTTGCTTGACACAAAATACATTGCCTATGCCATGTAATATCAAGTTTCAATAATTTGCCAAAATTATACATTTTGACCAAACCGTGCCACTAAACACGGTATGAGATTTTAAACCATAGAAACAACTTCTTAGTACAAGCCTAGAAAATAAGAACTATCCCTATTACTGGAGCTGAACTATAAGATGTAAGACTAAAAAAACATACACAACCTCAGAAATATTGCATAGAAAACAAGATAAGCTATGAGGATTTGTTCTTAAAAGAAATATTTGTCTTGTTGATAGAAATATGAGCAATCCCAGTGAACATTAACAAGTAGTAAGAAAGATACCTTAGTACTTTACTTTGATGCTTGAACAAGATATAATTAAACATAATGGTAAAAGTGATGCCATGAAATCATAAAAGAAAAACTTAATGAAAAAAATTGAGAGCTAGATAGAAATTACGGATAATCATTTGTAACAAAGTGAATGCAAACTTTTTACTTACATTTTTAGATGGTGAAGCTCATTTATCTCTTCAATCCTATTAAAAGTAAATGAACAGTATTAGTAAAAAATAATAAAAATAACAAAATTAAATCAGTGTTCTAAAATACTAATTAAAAGACAAATAATAAAACAAAGTCATACATAACCGTCACCACCATAATTGTCGTCACCACCATCAATAAAGTCACCAATCGTCGCCACCATCAATGACGCCACCAATATCAACGGCACCGGGAAGAATCTGACTAATAACGGAATTTATTTGAAAATGGGTTAAATTATTTAAATAAATGTGATAACATATTTAAATAAAAGTTTAATAATTAATATTAAAATTATTAACTTATTTGGTTTAAGATTAATTTATACTGCATTAATTTTGAATTTAAAATTAATACATTAAATTTCATATTAAATTAAATTTATTACTTCATGGCTTTATAAATTAATTAAAATAAATAATTAATTACTTTAAAATTTGAAATAGATAATTTCTGAAATTTCAGATTTAAAAATCAATTTGAGATTTAATTAAATTAAATAATTACTTTTTGTATTAAAATGATGAATTAGTTAATTAATACCCTAAACCGATTAATTAGTCAATCACAGACAAACACATGGTCATTCAAGCAAACACAAGGTAATTGTGTTATACTACACAAAAAAATATTACATATCCAAATATATATATATATATATACCGAAAATCACATTTTCAATTACGAAACCCAACCAACCAACTGTGGGCCGGAATTGGGCCAGCCAAGGCCCAACAATGGGTCTGGTGAGGCCAATGCGGCATGGTCCAGGCCCGGCCAGGCTTGATAGGCCCGGCCCGGACTAGCCAGGCCCGGCGGCCAGGCCAGACCAGCCAGGCTCGACAGCCAGCCAGGCGTGGCGCGGCCTGGCTAGGGGCTCGGGAGGGGGGTCGCGCCCCGTCGGTCGCGGCCGCCCAGGGCCGCGCGATGCTACCCGCGACAGGCCAGGCCAGCGCGAGGCCACTCGCGGATGGCGACGGCTGCACGGGGCGGCGCGACGCTTCACGCAGCCTTCCGCCGCTGGAGAGGAGATCGGAGATATGAGAGAGAAGGGAGAAAGAAACTTGTCGCTAGAGAACGTCATCGTAGGAGGGAGCGCGCAACAACCGCTGCCGAGATCTTCCGAACCATCGAAACCAAAAATTGAACTAGGGTAAGAGAGAGGGGCAGATCTAGGGCGGGCTATATATATGCTATATATATATATATATAACTAGTATAATACTTACACAATTCAAATAATATATTTAATAATAATATATATATATATAAATTTTATTATTAAATGAAAAATAATGTTATTTCATCCTAGTATTATTTTTTATAATATAAGATATTAATGGTGATCATAAATTTTATAAAAGTGGTGGATGTGAATGTGAGATAAAGTTTACTTTGATTTGATAGAGGTGTGCCAGGCCTGTGTTATAATGCAATACACAGACGACACATGAAAATCCTAGTAGCAAGCTACTGTGATGGGTAATCCCTCATATAAAAATTAATTTAATATCAAAGTGGACCAATAACCCACATATCAGATATCAAATTGATAAGAACAGATACTACACTTGATCTTAGCCAAAAAGCTGAGAAAGGTATGAGTTGTTTTATCATTCTTTATCCATTTTTATAATTGCTCTATGTGTAATTCATCTTGGTAACTTCAGATATTGGACTATCATTTTTCTTACATCATTATTTTTTTATGTACTTTACTGTAATCATTATAACTTATTTAAATTTTTAATTTTGAAAATTTTAAAATACAAAATTTGAAATTGTCTTTTTTGAATTTGATAAATTATTTTTTTAATTTTTAATTTTGGATCAAGATCTGAATTTTTCTTGCCACATCTGCATACAAAACTGTGTTTTATAGATATTAATAGATAAATAGATTAGGGCTTTGCGATAAAAATTTAGAGCAATGATAGGGAGAGTTAAAATGAGAGAGTGAAAACCATAGTGAATGATGTGACATGACGTGGTATGACGTGACACTTTACATGCACACGTTCGATTATCGCTTGGACACCATCGGCGGCCGAAGGCCGCCGCCCCGAATCAAACTATACCCTGGGGGGCACGATGAACCCGTCGGAGATCGTGCATGCAAAGTGTCACGTCATTCACTATGATTTTTATTCTCCCATTTTCACTCTCCCAATCATTATTCAAAAATTTATTTGTCGCATATTTGTTCCAAAATTATTTTTTTTGAAAAAAGTTAAATACCTTAAAAAAAAAAAATCATATATAGACCTATAAAACTCAAAATTTGATTAAACAAATTTTGAGTAAATAAACTCAAACATTAATTTTGAGTAATATATTTATATTTATAATTTTTTAAAAATCATATATTTTGAAAATATAATTTTATTGTTTTAAAAAAATTATATAAATATATTATGTGAAAACCATGTTTAAGGTAATTTATATCATGCGAAAATCGATACGAACTTGTAGAAACTTATTTCATTAAATTTCGACCTTCTTATATTTATGTATGAATTTTTAAAGGTATTTAGGGTTTTATAAAAAAATAAAAATTTTGTGACTAATTTCAAAATTCGTTCCAAATCTGTGATGAATTCCAAATTCATCGCAAATTCTGGGATGAATTTTGAAATTTGTCACAAAAATTTATATTTTAAAACCCCCTAAATACCTTCAAAAATTTATATAAAGATCCACGGAGCTCGAATTTCATGAAACATGTTTCCACGTGCTCGTAGCAATTTTCGCATGATATAAATGATTTCAAACATGAATTTCATCTAATATATTTATATAAAAAAATTTGAGAATAACAAAATTATATTTTCAAATTAAATAATATTTAAAAAGTATAAATATAAATATATTAGGTGAAATTTATGTTTGAGGTCATTTATGTGATGAGAAAATCAATATGAACACATAGAAACTTATTTCATGAAATTTCGAGATTCATAGATCATTGTTTGAATTTTTGATGCTATTTAGGATTTTTTAAAAAATAAAATTTTACAATGCATTTTCAAATTCATCCCAAATCTGTGACAAATTTGAAATTCATCGCTAATTTTGGGGCGATCTGTGAAATTCACCGCAATTTTTTTTTAAAAAAAGAAACCCTAAATACATTCAAAATTTTATACATAAACGTACGAAACTTGAAATTTCATAAAATAAGTTTCTACGTACTCATAGTGATTTCCTCATGACATAAATGACATCAAATATGAATTTATCTTATATATGTATATTTATAATTTTTAAAATATTATTTAATTCAAAAATATAATGTTTTTGCTCTCAAAATTTTTTTAGATAAATATATTAGGTGAAATTTATGTTCGAAGTCATTTATGTCTTGAGAAAAATCTCTACAAGCACGTAAAAATTTGTTTCATGAATTTCTATGTTCCGTAGACTCATGTATGATTTTTTGAAGTTATTTGGATTTAAAAAATAAATAAATTTTGAGATGAATTTCAAAATTTGCCCCTAATCTGCAACAAATTTTCAAATTCATCGCAAATTTTGGGATGAATTTTGAAATTCATCGGAAAATTTTATTTTTTAAAAGAACCCTAAATACCTTCAAAAACTCATACAAAGATCTACGAAGCTCAGAATTTCATGAAATAAGTTTTTACGTATTCATATCGATGTCCTCATGATATAAATAACCCCAAACTTAAATTCTACCTAATATATTTATATTTATAATTTTTAAATATTATTTAATTTAAAATTTTAATTTTGTTGTTCTAAAATTTTTTTATATAATCATATTAGGTCAAATTCATGTTTGAAGTCATTTATGTCATGAGGAAATCGATAAGAATATGTAGAAACCTGTTTCATGAAATTCCGAGTACCGTAGGTCTATGTATAATTTTTTGAAGATATTTAATTATTTTAAAAAAATAAATATTTACAGCATATTTGAGAATTTGTCCCTAATTTATGATGAATCTAAAAATTAGTTGCAAAGTTTGGGATGAATTTACAAATTCATCGCAAAATTAAATTTTCTAAAAATCAAAATAAATATTAATTGCCGTATATGGACCTAAAGAACTCGGAATTGAATGAAGGAAGTTTCTATGTGTTTGTAGCGATCTCCTGATAATGTAAACACCCTCAAATATGAATTTCACCTAATATATTTTTTCTCTTAGTTAATTATTTAGATTAACCAATGACTTAGTTAAAATCTTCTAAGTTTGAAATTATTATAAGTAATTTGATGTTAATCCTTCATTGATGTCCAGAGTTTTTAGTGAAATTCATGTTTAAGGTCATTTATATCGCGAAGATGTCGATACGAACATGTAGAAACTTATATCATGTTATTCTGAGTTCGGTAACTCTATCTAGAGTATTTCAAACGTCTTTCGATTTTTTTTTTAAAAAAAGTATTTGCTATGAATTTGAAAATTCATCCTAAATTGGGGATGAATTTCCAAATTCATCGCAAATTTTGGGACGAATTTGGAGATTCGTCGCAAATACATTCTTTTTTTAAAAAAAAACCTAATACCATTAAAAAAATCATACATGGACCTACAAAACTTAGAATTTGACAAAACAAATTTTTAAGTGTTCGTATCAATGTCCTCATAATATAAATGACCTCAAACATAAATTTTGCCTAATATATTTCTATTTATATATTTTTTAAAATATTATTTAATTCGAAAATATAATTTTGTTATTCTCAAATTTTTTTTATATAAATATATTAGGTGAAATTCATGTTTAAAATCATTTATGTCATGAGAAAAATCGCTACGAGCATGTAGAAACTTGTTTCATAAAATTCTGAGTTCCTTTAGTTGATGTATGATTTTTTGAAAGTATTTAGGGATTTTTTTTAAAAAATAAAAGTTTGCAATAAATTTCAAAATTCATTCCAAATTCGTCGCAAAATTAAATTTTCTAAAATCATAATAAATACCTTTTAATTGTCGTAGATGGATCTAGAGAACTCGAAATTTCATGAAATAAGTTTCTGTGTGTTCGTATCGATCTCCTGATAACGTAAAACCCCTCAAATACGAATTTCTCTTAATATATTTTCTCCTAGTTAAATATTTAGATCAACCAATGACTTAGTTAAAAATTTCTAAGTTCGAAATTGTTATAAGCAATTTGATATTATACCTTCATTGAACTTCAGAGTTTTTGTTGAAATTCATGTTTGAGGTCATTTATGTCATGAAGACGTCGATATGAACACGTAGATACTTGTGTCATGTCATTCAGAGTTTTGTAGTTTCATCTGGGGCATTTCGAATGTATTTCAAATTTTTTTAAAAAATTTATTATTTGCGACGGATTTGAAAATTCATCCCAAATGGTGATGAATTTCTAAATTCGTCGCAGAATCTACGACAATCTTTTATTCGTCGCAAAATCTACTAGTAGTAGGGAATTTTATTTTTGCGATGAATTAAATATTTGTTACAAATTTGTGACAATTTTCAAATTTGTTGCAAATTTTGCAACGAATACACAATAAAAAATTGTTGTCGTAGATTTTGCAATAAATATTTATTTTCGTCTCAAGAGTGCAATGAATTTTGAGACAATATTTTTTATTGCTAACTAGCGATGAAAACTATTTCGTTGCAAAATTTGTCACACATTATCGACAATAATAATTTTTATCGCAAATTTTGTCACTAATCATAGATGAAAATTTTGTGTCGCAAATATTCGTTGCTAAATACTAGTTTTTTTGTAGTGATTTCACTCATTCATTTGATTCAATCACAAACCATATCAAGTATTGCATTCCATACTTGCATTTGGGGAGTTCGAGAAGCCTCTTCAATTCGGAGGTTTTGCGATTTGTAGTGTTGCTATCGCAAAATAATGTCGTTATATCTTGGGAGACGATTGTCATGTTCGATGATCAACGTGTGCGGGGCAAATTCTTCTTAACGAGATAGAGTCTAACTCTGGCCTCGACTTCGCCAAAGCGGTGTATACCGTCAATCTGTCCGCGCTGAGATTGCACCACCAAAGAAAACCAACAATTTTAAGATGAATTTATTTCGTGTAATCTTGATGGATCCATCATTGACGGCTCCTATTCCACTAGCGCATGATGAGAAATCAGAGAAGTTTGCAGGTACCGACTTCAAGAGGTGGTAGTAAAAGATGTTGTTTTACCTAATCATGTTGAATCTTGTGAGGTTCTTACGTGAGGATGCCACCTCCATATCTCAAGGCTAGATTGATAAATGAAAGAGGGTGACATATGATTCTTGGGGACATAATGATTTTTTATGTCAAAATTATCTCCTCAATGGCTTAGACTATACACGACAACATGTTATTCAACGTGTATAGTCCAATGTCAACTGCAAAATGTTGGATATTATTATTATCTCTATTATGTGGGCTTATTTGTAAGTTGCACAAGTAAATACAATCTGAGCCCTTAAAGTGATCTAACTTATGTTTATTGTGTTTCGGATTATTGGATGCGGGTTCAATGTATAGAACCCTTTAGACCAATCTGTTATTATCTATGGGCTGATAACAGATTGGATTGCTATATAAAGGAGAGGTCCCCAAGGGTTTAGGTAATCTTTATGACCTAGTTTCTTGTTCCCCATTGACAAGAAACTTTACGGCGCCGTCAAACCTAAGCCTCTTGGAAGATTCTCCTTCTTTCTTCCGCTGCATCTTCTTCCACAGGGATCAAGCCGACGACGCTACGACAAAGGACAATGGCTCTTCAATCAGGTTCCTTGTCATTCAGTTTATATCTTATAATTTTGTTATGTCATGATTCGATGAAACAATAGATCCGTGTTTATATGTCTTGTGTTTTCTCTTTCGAATTCTTATTTTATTTCTAGAATTCATGTGGTTAGGAGAAAACCCAAGTTCTATCAATGGTATCAGAACCTTGGCTTTGTTTCATCGTTTTTTTTGCAATAAAGTTTAAATTTTTCGTCGATTTATTGTATGTATGCTAGATTAAGTGTTCCTAGTATAATACAATTTTTTTTCCGTCGAAAATCATGTAAAAGAAAATTCTAGGATAGACTTGTTTTCTAAGTTTTTCATATTTTATGTGAAACATATGAAAACGACGGAAGAACTATCATATTTGATCTAATTTTAGGTTAAAATGTGATGGTTTAATCGATTGACTTGGTCAATCAATTGATTATCAAGTCTAAAATTATGAATAGAATAATTTTGATTTAATCAATTATCATCTTAAAGTTGTGATAAGAATTATCATCTTAAATTTGTGATAAGATGAATTAGAAACGATATTGATTAAATTTGTTTTTGAATGTTTTTTTTCTTTCAAAAGATATGGTTTCACGACGGAAGAAAAAAAAATCACGTGAACAGTAAATAAAAATAATAATAATAATAAAAAAATTATTATATACGTAAACATTATAATATATATATATATTATAATATATATATATATATGTATATATATATACTTTGATGCATTAAATATTTTTTTAATGCATAATGATCCAGATTTAAATAATATTACTTAATATTATTTAATTATAGAACCATAAAGAAACTCTAATTTTTAAAAGGAGGGTTCTATATTTGATATAGTCGTATATATTAAGCTTTTAGATCGATTGGGATAATCAATTGGATCATACCATTTGATTACCATATAGTGTCAATCGATTGATGAGCTTAATTTTGAGGTGTCAAGACTAATAAAGAAATTATCTGTTCGATTAAATATCTAGAATTTTCTTGAGTCTATCCATACAATGTGCTACTAAGTTGAACTATTGTGTCGGCCCAAAGGAAGGCACCTTAGGTAGATTTAGTGCATTTTGTATTGATAGACGTATATCTATGCTAAGAGTAATCGGCCCAAAGGAAGATTACTTTTATGCCAGATATATGTTTAAGATAGTTTATAACTATTGAACAAAATTTATTTTTTGTTCTGATCATGCACAAAATATGTCGGCCCAAAGGAAGGCATATTGCGTGGCAGATTAAAGTTGTTGTAAGCTATGGACCAATATATAACTCATATAAAGTGTCATATTATGCGCACAATGGGTCGGCCCAAAGGAAGGCACATTGTGTGGCCAATTAAAGGTTGAGTTATATCAGAGAGTACCGCTAACAAATTATATTTTAATCTACACTAAAATACAATGTTGTATTTGGTATCTCATAAGGAGCCTATTTAAATGCATTTAAATTTTTATTTATTTGCATAATTTTATTATATATATGTTCTTGGCTTTAGTTAAATCGTGAGCTTAAATAACTTTTTTTATTTCAGTGCAATCTGTAACTACCAACATTAATAACATCCCAACATTAACTGGTTCGAATTTTGCTGAATGGAAAGAATACGTGATCGTAGTCTTAAGCTGCATGGACTTGGACTATGCATTAAGGAATGATCGTCCCGCACCTTTGACCAGTGCTAGCACTATAGAGCAGAGGGCTGAATTTCAGCTGTGGGAGAGATCAAATCGCATGAGTCTAAGCATCATGAAGCTTTCTATACCGGCACAAATAAAGGGCTCAATAACAGAGAGTGAAGATGCTAGGAGTTTCCTTAACCAACTGACAGACCGATTTACATCAAATGAAAAAGTCGAGACTACCACACTTCTTACGAAGTTGGTAACCATGCGGTATAGTGGTAAAGGAAACATAAGGGAGTACATTATGGAGATGTCTAATATAGCGACAAGTCTAAAAGCACTAAAACTCGATATGTCTGAGAGTATGTTAGTGCATTTCGTCTTGATGTCTCTGCCTGCACGGTTCACTCCTTTTAAGATATCGTATAATACTCAAAAGGAAAAGTGGACATTGAATGAGCTTATTGCTCAATGTGTGCAAGAGGAGGGGAGACTGAAGATTGAGACATCTGAAAGTGCTCACTTAGCATCTGGTTCTCAAAATGCGAGCAAGAAGCGAAAGAGGATCAATAACAAAAATAAGGGAAAGCAAACTGCAGATTCTGGAGGCAATGATCATAAGGAGCGAAAGAAGCAGGATAAGGAATCCACTTGTTACTTTTGCAAGAAGAAAGGTCATATGAAGAAAGACTGCCTCAAGTACGCCAATTGGCGTGTAAAGAAGGGTAAACTTCTCAACTTTGTTAGTTCAGAAGTCAATTTAGCTATTGTACCCATTGACACTTGGTGGATAGATACTGGTGCTACTACTCACATAAGTGTCACTATGCAGGGTTGTCTCAGGAGCCGACTTACACTTGATGGTGAAAGATACATCTATACGGGGAATGAAAAAAAAAGCTGCAGTAGAGACTATTGGTGTTTTAGGCTTTATTTAGGAACTGATGTTTATTTGGATTTGGAGAATACATTCATTGTACCGTCTTTCAGACGAAATTTAATTTCAATTTCTTGTTTGGACAAATCAGGTTATTCTTGTTCATTTGGAAATGAAATGTTTAGTATTTTCTATAATTCAATTTTGATAGGGAATGGTTCCTTGGTTGATAAGCTTTATAAATTAAACACCTTTACTCCTACGACTGACAACGTGATAATGCATAGTGTAGGTACGAAACGTAAATTGACCAACGAGAATTCTTCTATGTTGTGGCATAGGCGTTTAGGACATATATCCAAACAACGCATAGGTTAATGTCACATGGAATTCTTGATTCCCTTGACATGTCAGACTTTGATGTCTGCATAGAGTGTGTTAAGGGGAAGACAACTAACAAAAGAAACAAAGGGGCTAGCCGTTGTAGTGACGTTTTGGAGCTAATACATACGGACATTTGTGGACCATTTCCTAAGGCATCTTGGAATGGACACACATATTTTATTAGCTTCATAGACGACTATTCTAGATTTGGCTACTTGTACCTTATTCATGAGAAGTCGCAATCTTTGGACATGTTCAAAATTTTCAAAGCCAAAGTTGAACTTCAACTAGGTAAGAAAATTAAAGCCGTCCGATCCGACCGTGGAGGAGAATATTACGGTCGATATGATGGATCAGGTGAACAACGTCCAGGACCTTTTGCAAATTATCTTGCTGAGTGTGGGATTGTGCCTCAATATACCATGCCTGGTACACCCAGTTAGAATGGTGTAGCTGAGCGTCGCAATCGAACCCTAAAAGACATGGTGAGAAGTATGATGACTTTCACTTCTCTACCGGAGTCTTTCTGGGGTGAGGCACTCAAGACTGCAGTTTACCTTCTCAATAGAGTACCTAGTAAAACAGTAACTAAAACCCCATTCGAGATGTGGACGGGTAGAAAGCCTAGCATTAGGCATTTACACGTCTGGGGTTGTCCAGCTGAGGCTAGGCCTTACAAGCCTAATGAAAAGAAACTGGATTCGAGAACTGTTAGCTGCAATTTTGTAGGTTACTCTGAGAGATCAAAGGGGTATAAATTTTATGATCCATCTAATAGATCCTTCTTCGAAACGGGAAACGCCAAGTTTATTGAGGACAGTGGGAGTGATAAAATCAGGGAAGTATCTTTTGAGGAAAGTGTTGGCAATCCTCTTATGGTCACTACTAGTGCAATCAGTAGTGGTATGGTTACCATACCACACATTATGGATATTGCACATCCAGTGAGCGTAGTAAACCAAGATATTCCCATGACATCTCCAATGCAATTGGAGGAGCCTACCACTGAAATTGAAGTATTGCCTCATATTGATGAGCAAATACCTCAACCACCTCAAACACAAGTGCCCTTAAGGCGATCCACAAGGGAACGGAGAAGCACGAATTCTCGTGATTATGTTTATCTCCAAGAGCATGAGTTTGATATAGGGTTGGAAAGTGATCCTACATCTTTCCAAGAAGTCAAACAATGCTCTAACCCTGAAAGTTGGATTAACGCTATGCAAGAAGAGTTGAAGTCTATGACAGACAATGACGTTTGGGAACTTGTCGAATTGCCTGAAGGTTCGAAACCCGTTGGTTGTAAATGGATATTTAAAACCAAGCGAGATTCGAAGGGCAATATCGAAAGGTATAAGGCTCGTCTTGTTGCCAAGGGATTCACTCAAAAGGAAAACATTGATTATAAGGAGACTTTCTCACCTGTGTCGACGAAAGACTCCCTTAGGGTAATCATGGCACTTGTAGCTCATTTTGATTTGAAGCTACATCAAATGGACGTAAAGACTGCATTCCTCAATGGAGACATAGAGGAGTCTATATATATGGTGCAACCGGAGAACTTTGAGTCCTCAGACTCAAAGCGCCTAGTATGTAGATTAAAGAAGTCCATTTATGGTTTAAAGCAGGCATCCCGTCAATGGTACCGGAAATTTGATCAAGTGGTTACCTCATTTGGATTTAGAGAGAACCCCGTTGATCAGTGCATATATGTCAAGTTCAGTGGGAGCAAGTTTGTTATACTTATTTTGTACGTGGATGATATATTACTTGCGAGCAATAATAAGGGTTTACTGCATGAAACCAAGTCATTTCTATTTGGTAAATTTGAAATAAAAGATCTTGGTGAAGCATCTTTTGTTCTAGGCATTCAGATCTGTCGTGATTGATCAAGAGGCATTCTTGGACTTTCACAACAAGCCTATATTGAGAAGGTACTTATAAGGTATGGCATGCAGAATTGTACACCTGGTGACACACCTGTGTCAAGAGGTGACAAGTTCAGTTTGCAGCAGTGTCCACGACTTGAACTTGAAATAAAGGAGATGGAACAATTCCCATATACATCAGCAGTGGGAAGTCTCATGTATGCACAAGTTTGCACTCGACCAGATATATCATTTGTAGTTGGGATGTTAGGCAGATATGTTAATAACCCGGGACCGTCGCACTGGAAAGCAATTAAAAGAGTGATGCGGTATTTGCAAAGAACTAAAAGACACATGCTCACGTATCGGAGGTCAGATCATCTGGAGGTGATTGGTTATTCAGACTCCGATTTTTCTGGATGCTTAGATAGCAGGAGGTCCACTTCAGACTATATCTTCATGCTTGCTGGAGGAGCTATATCTTGGAAGAGCGTCAAGCAGACGCTGGTAGCTACTTCTACTATGGAAGCAGAATTGGTAGCATACTATGAAGCATCCAATCACGGGATTTGGCTGCGGAACTTCATCACAGCATTGCAAATCGTTGATGGCATTGACAAGCCACTGAGGATCTACTGTGATAATAAAGCTGCAGAACTTTATGCCAAGAACAACCGCAGTTCGTCGAAGTCCAAGCACATCGACATTAAGTTTCTAGCGGTTAAAGAGAGAGTTCAGAGTCGTCAGATCATGGTAGAGCACATCAGCACAGATTCCATGTTGGCCGATCCACTTACCAAAGGCTTAGTGCCCAAGGTGTTTCATGCGCATGTTGTGGATATGGGAGTTCTTCTTATGGAAGAAAAACTCATCTAGTGGGAGTCTGTATTTATTTTATTGCTCTATGTTAATAAAGACAAACATTTTATTTTGATTATTGTACGTACCTAAAGTTCAAAAAATAATAATGGGAATTCATATGTTTGTTTGACGCTCTGAATACGATATCATGATTTACTACTGCTGTTTAGCATTTGGTGTTTGTAAATATGATACAGATTCCTTTTGGAATCATAAAGTTTAGATCGTGATTTGCTGTTGCAGTTTAGCATAAGGTGTTTGCAAATATGATCAAGTAGAGCTGCACAAGGTAAGTGAGGTAAGTCACTGGAAGAGCGAACCAGTGAGGACGCGTTCCCCTTGAGGGAACATTAGGCGTCGGCTCGACCTAGGGCTCCATTTTGGAGACCCAAAGTCAGAACCAAGACAGCCAAGGCTGTGTAAATTAACTTATTAATTGCTGTTTTGGACTAACCCTGGATGCAGGACCGAAGGACTGTGTTTCTGCAGCTCAGAGAGCCTCAAAGGAGTGAGGCAGTAACTGAGCAGGGCGCCCCGGATGTTTCGGGCACCCCAGAGTCAACCCAAAGTCAGCAGAGCAAGTAAACGCCCCGACAGCAGCACATTTGGGGGCGCCCCGGATGTTTCGGGCGCCCCGCGCGCGTCGGGCGCCCCGCGTGTCGCGGGCGCCCACTGTGCCACGCCACTGGCAGCTGCAGCAGCTCACCCTCGCGAAGAAGATGAAGCCTTGACCGGTCAAACCGGGCGCCCCGCGCGCGTCGGGCGCCCCAGTCAAAGGTGATCCCGAAGAAGCAGAGATCAGCCTTGACCAGAGGGCTCGCCGGATCGAAAGCCACGTGGGGGGGCGCCCCGAGCATCCCGGGCGCCCCCAGCCCTATATAAAGGGCCCTCGACCCTCTTCTTCAGAACAACACTTCTTCAAAAGCCTCCAGTTCTTCTACGCTCGCGCCTTGCTCCGGAAACGCTTCACTTCGAGCCGACGACGTCCAGCTGCCCCGAAAGAGTCAACCTACTCCGGACGTCGGTAAAAAGATAATTTTTTAATATATAGATTGTTGCATTTAATTACTTGAAAGTGTGGGGTTGTCACACTTTCAATTCCTTTGTACTCGCCTACTCTATCGGTGTTTACCGGTAGAGAGTATTAGTGGATTGCCCAACGGAAAGGTCCGAGGGACCTGGGCCTTCGAGTAGGAGTCG